>VMDO01005596.1:0-109983 GCA_007922755.1 Pedetes capensis
TCCAGGGAGAAGGACCAGAGGCTCCAGTGCAATCCTAGCCTGGGACTTCTGGGCCCTGAGGTCCAGACCAGGTTGCTTTCCCGGGCCGTCTAGGAGAGGCCACATGGGTGTCCCCACAGTCCAGATTGATCAGACTCTGTCAGTGTTCACCCTCTCAAGGCTGGTACGAGCTCCTCTTCAGTGTCTGATCTCCCTGCCCACACCCGAGCTCAGCTCTGACCTCTTTGATCACACTCTCTGCCCATTCTGGCGCAGCCGTGACTTCAGCTTTTCCTTCCAATTGTCAGTTCACCGGGACATTGTCTCAACCTGTCCAGCTCACCTACCTAACTCTGTTTTGGGATGTAGTCCACTGTCACACATCCTGTTCTATGCTGGAGAAGACCCAGAGATACACACACACTGTTCCTCTGTGCCCCTTGCTCAAAAGCCATTCCAAATATTACAGCTTATTTCCAAATCAAGACTTAGTTTGATTCGTTCACTATATTTTTGCAGTGCTGGGGACCAAACTCTGGGCCTCATGTGTACAAGGCAAGTGCTCTGCTGCTGAGCCACCTCCCCACTCCTTCAAGACTGAGTTTAGAATTAAAATTTAGTAAGTGAACTATAAAACCTCGAGTCTGTCTGAGATAAAAGTAAAAAGTCGACCAGGAGGAAAAAAAAATGCAACGTGGTTAGTGTTGCCAGACAGCCCACTCACCGGAGCACGAGCGGCAGCCGGCACCGCGTGGCTCAGCTCGGCTGTAGCCTGTGAGGGACTCGTTCATGGTGTAGAGCTCTTCAGATTGGCCCATTTGATAAAAAGCCATGTGCAGCATGAATTACTGTGGCTGTGAGATGAGAAAGCTGAAGCACAGGGAGGCCAGGCGACTTCCCGGAGCCACAGAGCTGACCTGAGCAGGGCCTGGGCTCAGACTCCAAGGTTTGGAGGGTGGAGCCCAACTCTTCCTCACTCTACCTTGCAGCAGGACAAACTCCCCAGGTGGACTGGGAATCCACGCGAGGGCTTTCAGAATCTCACAAATGCCTCAGTGCTCCAGGAAGTGTAGTTTAAAAGAGGTTTTAGCTAATCCTTCAGAAAATATGGTGCATCCACAGCCACACACTACCCTGAATAAAGAGCTGAGAGTTAGACACTGTTGATCCTGAAGAATTAAGAACAGCTTACTTTTTCTGAAGTTTACGATTTTTTTCAGCCTGTCCTCCCAACTTGCCGAGTCCCAAGGCATCTTGAGATGAGTTTTCTGTTTCTGCAACACCGGCTATGAGAAGGAAGCAGAAAAGCCCCAAAATAGAGTTAATCAACAAGGCAAAGTCGTGTTATCACACAGGTGGATGGCTCTTTGCAGGCTTCTGAAGGCTGTTTCTGACCAAACCCCACCACCAACCGTGAGACAGGAAACCTGCTGTGCCTGCGACTGGCTCAGTCACCCAGGGCAGTGAACGTAACTGATGCTCTTGGGGTCACCCCTGCAGCACCTGGGAGGGCACAGCTGTGTGCCATCCCGTGGGAGCTGCCCACCCCCCAACTCCCCCAGGTTCACTGCTAACCAACTGACCTTGCCCTGAGGGTTCTTTACCAGCTTGCCCAGGCCGGCCCTTCTCTTTCTTGCCAAACAGGCGGCCGATGGAGGACTTGATGCCCTTCTTCTTTGGGGCCTTGTGGAGCGAGTCCTGGCTGCTGTTGCTGCTGCTGGGGTTGCTCACAGGGCCGTCCTGGGAGCCTGTGGAGCTGAGGAAGAAAGCAGATCTGTACCACGTGTCCGATCACGACACCACCTTCTCTCACAAGCACTCGAATACTTTGGCTTTACTGGGGGAAGGGTGGGTTCTGACTGACTCACTACGTGGCTAGGCTGGCCTACTGCGTGCTCCTGACGGCTGGGCTTACAGGCATGTGCCACTGTGCCCGGCTGAACACTTTGCATTTTTAACACTTGCTCCTCAGATTTCCTAAGCCACGTTTTGAGTCTCTCTTAGTGTGTCATGCATTGTGACACAGGGTGTCAGTGATACTCCCACGGGCACCTGTTTCTGCAAGCCTGGACTCACTCTCATGAGCTGCTTCCCTTCGGAGGAGGCCCAGATAGCCACCTGGCTGAGGGGGGACCCCCGTCAGCTTCCTCGGGGCCTCGCTCACTCAGTGAGCGCTGCTCCCACATAGCGGGTGAGGGCGGTACAGAGAGCAGAGAGCCTGGAGTCCCAGGCCCAGCGCCTCCCACACGCGCCCCGGGTGCTGCACGGCTGCCGCGGGGTCATGTTCGCAGGCCCTCCACCATGTCCTGCCTGACGCGAAACAGAAACCAAGGAACGGCAGTGTGGAGAGTAACCGTTGCTTAGTAACCACCCGGCTCACTGGTTTCGTGGTGGGAAGCCCTTCATAAAGGGGTGAGGATAAGGCAGGACTCTCAACTCCCCCCACAAAGCTGATCATGGCAAACATCTGAGAGGCTCTGGCTGCCCGCAGAGCAGCTCCGTGCAGAACCTGCCATCTGTGCGGCAGACTCTCCATCAGGACAGAAAGAAAGGCCTCCGTGTGGTCAGCTTGGAGGGTCTGGATAAATGGGGTTTTTCTACGAAGTGCAGACCTCACTTCATCCTTTCTCTCCAAAGGGCCCACACGGATGGTATCTTCTGTTGGACGTCAACAGGGCACAGAGCTGTGGGAGCTATCCTAGGCTCCGAGTTAACTGACAGTTCTCTACATTTAAAGAAAAGATTCGTAGAATGCTCTCAAGCCTAGGCAACACGGTTTCCACCTGGGCTGGCTGGTCCTCAAGCCCCGCTCCTTACTTTCTCACGTCTCTGATGTCCTCGTGGCTGACCGTGTGCAACGCACCCTTGTGTAGCCTGTCTAGCCGCAGGGACCTCGGGGAGGAAGGCGGGGAGGTTTCACATTTGATGGTCGTCTTGTCATCTCGTACCTCTTCTCTGGAAGCTGGCAACTGAGTGGGAAGATAAAAGCAACATTAGCTAACTAGGGGCTGCAAAGAAACCCAAATCACATAGGCTTGAACCATAACCACGACTGTACTTGAAAATCTTTTAGCTACACTTTCTGCTAGCATACAGAGTCTCACTTCAGTTACTGCTGTTTTAAAACACTGCCCTCTCAAGAGGAACACACAGACACACAGCACAACGCAGTCCGACTGGCAGCCTGCTTCCACGTGTGCGTGTGAGCACGGGCCCCGGGTGGGCACAAAGACATGGCCACCTCCTCCTCAGCCTGAGGCTCCGCTCTCCCTGGAATGGTAGGCTCACGCAAGGACAACTGCTGAAAGGGTGGCAAATCCCTGAATAGTGCCTGCAAACCGCATCCTCATCAGAGTGAGGTGAGAGGGCAGCCCTGGTGGAAGGCGTGTCTGTGACAGGCATGCTCATATCCTGACGCCATTCAGAAGGGGCCCTAGGGAGGGTAGAAATCACTCGGGCAAGTTGTATCTTTTGGCCTGCAAGGGAAAGCAAGGACTCGCTTGGGCCATGACCCAAACCCATGCTCATGGCCTGCACTTCTCAATGGCCGCACCGAAGGCATTTACATGCAGCTTCAAAGGCCTTCAAGCTGAAGGCCTTTTGCTCCAGGCGGCTTAGATCAAATCATTCTGGGCCCATCACTGAGGCAGGCTCTCTCACACGCTGAGTTTTCTTTTGCAGCAGCCTGTGAGTATGTGCATGTGCTGAAGGATGCCAGGTAGCAGTAGCAACCGGGAGCAGATTAACCCCCTCAGGGTCTGGCCAGGTCCTACTGATAAAAAGTTTGTTTTCCGGTTTTGAAGAACCAGATTCTCACGAAACATGTGTAGTGTCCATTTGTGTCAACAACAGAAATTGAACAGCTAAGCTGTTGTTCAGTGAGACTGCATGAAGTATACCGGTCCCTCTGGACCCCACAGTGGCTCAGGCAGAACTAAGGGGAACAGGGCCAGCTAGGGCTGAGCTCACTCAGGACACACCCTGGCCGCAGCAGGGAAATTCTGTGACTTCCCGAATCTCTACGGTGATCATAAAAACAGCAAAGGCATCATGGGCTCAGGCCAGGTTCGATGGGGGTGCACAGGCTGGGCATGCTGAGGGCCCTGGGTTTCATTCCCAGCATCCTTCCCCCAAAAGGCTATGATGGTTAGAAACGACCAACATGAAATTCAACAGTTAAAAATTCACGTTAAAACAAGTATTTGTTTAAGATACACAAAAAACCAGCAGCAGGCCAGGCGTGATACCTGTGCTAGGGACGTGGGCTGGGAGGCCCCTGTGCTGAGCCCTGCCCTGCTGGTCAGCGCTCTGAGGGAGCTTCCAGGCTGACCCGGCCCATCCTGAGCTGCCCTAGGTGCTCTCGTAGTGAGCTGGGGCGCTGCGACATTCCCCCTCAGACTCTCCACAGACAGCCACGAAAACAGAGTTTCCTTAGTCTACCCAGTAAGGCTGAAGCAGAGGAGGAAGGGGACGGAAAGGTACGCAGTGTCTGGACCTGTGCCGGGCTCTGTGAAGGCACCTTCGGCACAGTCCACACAGCCCCGCCCCAGGACAAGGCTCCTCAAAGTGGCTGAAGGCACCAACAAACAAGACCAGTTATGGTGGCTGCGGCACCCTCCACTGGGAAAGGCTCACTGCCAAAACTCAGAGTTGACACCGAGCCCACGTCTGATGGGTGAGCACTGCACTGGCCTGTGGCCTGAGGACCTGGCCTCGTGGTGGCAAGCACAGGTCTGCGGCCACCTTGGAAAGCATGTTTTTTGGTTCGTTTCTGTTTTGCAGTGAGGACTCACCACGCAGGCTGGCCTTGCGCTCTCCATCCCCTGCCTCGGTTTCCTGAGGGTGAGATTCCAGGTGTGCAGATCACTCCTGGTTTTGTTTGTGTATCACTACTTTAAAGTAAGAGCAAGCCAGGGCACTAACGGGGCAAGTAACGTACCCCGGGCCTCAACGTGATCAGTGGCAGGGAGGGGATCTGAACCCCACATGCCTACTGCTCAGCCTGGCAGAGCGGCTCCCAAGCACATGCCTCTGTCAGAGGACACCTGCCTCTGCATACCTGCAGGGCTGTCTTCTGAGCGCACGTCAGGTAGACCGCAGATGGGGCAGGACATATGGGCAGGGTGTGGAGGCTGAGGTGGGGTTTCCAGGTTAACATGGGGAACAGCCACTGGCCAGCACTGCTGCCGGTGCACTGTGCTGGCTCTGAGAATGGCCTTCTCCAAGAGGGAGGCGAGCTTCCCGCACCGACACTGCCAGGGAGGAAGCACGCTGGGCACAAGGCAGGCCTGAGGGTCAGCAACCAGGAGCCCAGGTCGGAAACCAGACCAGCCTGAAATCTCATCTGCACCGCCATGTGACCTTGCTAACCTCGGTTCCACATCTGCACGTGGGGTAACCATGGAGACCGGAACCTCATAGGGCATGAGGGCTAAATAATAAATAAATAAGATAACCTAGTGGCCAAGACTAAGTTCAGCGCCTCCACAGAGTGAGAGCTCACTAAATGCTAGCCGTCAGTACCAGTGAAACTCATTTTCCCTATCGCTCTGCTTCAGTACTTCCTTATTCTTAAATTCTAAATACCATATCCACTATATAAGCGCACACAATGATTAAATGCAAAAGCAGCAGGAGAGCGGAAAACTCTTAAATTTGTCCCAGTATTCACAGCCGGCTGACTTCTGACGCAACAGCCACATATGAAGTACCAGGTCAGATTAAGTACTTCCACTAACGTCAACAATTCACCAGCACAGCAGAACACAGTGTTACATTTATGTGAAATCTGATATTCTTTGCCCGAGTTACGGAGACAAAAAGGTATGTTACTAAGTAATTTACCTTTCTACGATGTTTCCTTAAATCACTAGGCTGATAGATGCATGCAAAGAAATGAAGAGAGACCAGATTTACTGCACACTTTGAAGTTAAAAATTCAAGGATCAGTACAGGCAAATATACTAAAATGGAAATGACAGGACAGATATAAATGAGATAGGATTTAGAGAAAATATCCTGGAAATAAAACATTTTTTTCAACACAAATTTAAACATCTTATTTCAGATTTACCAGAAAAACACTATAAATTATTACTCAGCAATAAAATTCTATTCGAACATATGCGATTTATTAAAACATGGCATTCCTTATAACAAAGGGCTCTAGTAATCATCTACTCTAAGCCAGCCCTCTCTATAACTTTAATAAAAAGTTATAATTTAAAGTACTATAATTGATGAGAAAGTTATTGTAATACCAACCATAAAACTGTACAAACCTACTTTTAGTTAATCATCTACTGGGCATTAACGTGAAATCCTTACCTAGAATTTGATTTACAACCTCTTAAAAATAAATTTATTGCTTAAAGCAAGGTAGCCTGTGAAAATATATAAGAACAAAAGCTAGCATGGCATCAGGCAGAATCTTTTACATCTTATGATTCATGTAAGATATTTTAATAAGAAAACAGTCTATTAAAAACAGTCCATTAAAGACAATGGTATATGTTCAGCAAGTTCATGAAATTTACAATAGTAGATATAAACACACAAACCAGAACATATATTGTCTGTGTAAAGTTTCTGTTAATCCTACACTTGACAGATTATTTCTTTATATAGGCAATATTTCATCGATGAATCACACCGATCCTACATAACCTGAGTAAAAACACTTTATTCTTTATTTATTTGTTTATTCCCTTATTTATTGACAAGCTTTTGTTATGTAGCTGAGGCCTGGAACTTGCTATGTTGCCCAAGATGGCCTCAAACTCCTGATACTCCTGCTTCCCCCTCAGGAGTGCTGGGATGACAGGCATGCGTCACGGTCCTCAGCTCAGTAGTAACACCCTTAACTACCCCATGCCTGCCTCCACAATTACGGTACAGTAATTACGATTTGTCACGACTTGGACACCCACGTTTTAATGAGCAAAGGCCCACCAACATGCTACCCAGGCATAGTGGAGCACAAATTCCCACTCAGTGGTCTGCCTCTGGGTGCAGGCTGTGGAGTGCCGTCACTGCCGGGGGTGCTGCAGGGGAGCTGGACAGATAAAACTAGAGACTGGGGACCTGAGGTCTGGATAGGAAATGATCTGGAGATGGCTAACGTGACAACACAAGGATCGCCCAGGAAACCCAAACCAACGATGGAAGCACAGAGACTGTCGCCAGCATACTGCCGTACAGAATCAGAGAAAAGCCCACAGCGGTTCCTACAAAGGGTCTGGAAGGAAATGAGATGAAGCCACAAATGAGACTGTTGAGGGATTTAACATATCACCTAGTTAGCTAATGGTGTAAATTGTAAAAACAGCATGTCAAAATACCACAAATAGACAGCTTACTACTTAATATGTCACTAAATGATCAGCTGACTTACTAAGCACTTGCTACCAATGCAGCTAATAGAGTGGACAGCAACAGGAAAACGACTCAGGTGCAGCTGCAAAGCAGGGGCCGCAAACGACTTCATATGAAACCTGGCCTCGTAGGGCACCCACTTGCAAAACCTACACACGTGAGACAGGGACCAAATACTCTTCAGATCTGCACGTTGTCACCGACAAGGTCACAGCATTTTCAGGACAGAAGTGACCCCAAGCCGACAGGTGAAGAAACCCACATGCTGATTAGGAGGCAGTGAATTGGCTAATGGCTTCCCACGTGGAGGGAGCCTCACTCAAGCTGTCTTTTTGGACGGCAGGCCCTGGAGGTCCTGAAAGCCCACCGTGGAGGGCCAGCACTGAATTCCTTCCACGTCTGTCTGTGTGCTCTGCCCTCTGTATTTCCTTCTTTACCTGTCTGTTCCTAGGACACAGGAAGTAGGCCTGTTCTGGCTGCTGCACCTTGCACGAACCCCCTGCCCAATGCCACAGAACTGAATAGTGGCATGCTAACCTGGTCATCCAAACATTGAGGTGGTACAGTGGGATGGTTGAACACTAGCTGGATTTTAAAAATTTGAACCTCGTAAAATGACTCATATACTTGATCTCCTTCTGGACAAAAAGATGCGAATTCTGCGTGTAGCATCTCACAAAGGTGTGTTGGGGCGGGCTGCGACAGAAATGCCACACTTACCAGAGTCATGACACCCAGCCTGTCCACCTCCCGAGCTGGGCTGTGAGGAACCCTCCTCGGGGTGGAGCGACCGCTGCCTGGAGGGGAGGAGCCAGCGAGAGAGGAAGCAGGGTAGGGGGGAATGGAGCTCATTGATCTAAAACGACCAAGATTGTCTAAACTTCCACTGCCGACCCTACTCTCAATCTCCTCTGCCCGCTGTTCCGTGTTCTCCTTTTCTTCTTGTATCAACCTAAAATCAAAACAAAAGCAATCACTGTCGCTTCATTAGCAAACAGATGCGACTGAATGAAAAAGACCTGCTTAGATTCTGTGTTACTAGAAATAAACTCCAATAATAAGTTGCTCGAACAATGAACATTTCAGCAAAATCTTCTCTGGCCTTTTTAATACATTGAATTTTAGAACAAAAAGTAAATTTGCCATTGAGTCTTTTTAAGTTGGTTCTGATATCACTTATGCTTGATTTTGCTTATCCTACTATAAATCTGGAGAGGACTACTTGGCAACATTTTCTATGGCTGCAACTAACAATTTCCTTACTAAGCAATAACATATTTAAACTTTACCTCCCTATCAGAGCAAAGCTGTACATTTATCTATATATTTCACTGGAAATCAGGAATTCTGATACAACAAACTGTTCCACAAAGCAATGAGGAGGTCCCAAACATTTGATTCATTAGGAATGAAGGAATAAAGGAAACTGTTGAGCTGATTTTTTAAAGTTTAAATTTGAACACAAGTGTTACCAGCCTCACTGGGTTTCTGGACGTGTGCTGACTATGCTGCACTCATTTGGAATACAAGAATAAGCCTCTTCTATCCTAAAGCAAGAGCCTGCAGCTGTACCACTGTGGCATCCGATCCCAACAGATCTCAGAAGCTAAGCAGGGGCAGGCCTGGTTAGCCGTTGGAGGGGAGACCGCCTGAGAACACCAGGTGCTGTAGGCTTGGGAGAAGGACCCAGCAACCCACTCCCCAAAATCAATCAGCCATTGAAAACCCTATGAATAGCAGAGAAGCACTGACAATAGTGTTTTGCTGGTTGTATATAGGGTCGCTATGAGTCAGATACTAAGTAAATGGCACCTAACAATAACAACATCCTAAAGCACTGTGGATGACTAAATAGCAGTTTTAATATTTCCCTATGCCAGTGATAATTATTCCGATGTTGAAACCTTTCAATTACAGTTCTACTTACATATTCTAAGAACACTTTTTGATTTTTTTTTTTTTTTTTTTTTTGAGGTGCTACAAATTGAACCCAAAGCCTTGTGATCCTAGGCAGGCACTCTGCCACTGACCTACATCCCCCGCCTTGATTTTTGATTATTGTTAATAGAAGGAAATTTGTAAGTCAGTAGTCAGATCTTACCATTTACACGAGATCAACCTGTATAAAGAATAACCATGCTTATCTAGAAATACACTGAAAGGGTATTTTTTCACTTTTCTTTCACTTTTGCCATGGCAATAGGGAAGACTCTTTCCGAACTCATCACCAACAAACCGCAAGGCAGTACTGCAAAGCCTGTACCCTTTGCAGGTTTGCTCTGCTGACCTCTTCTCTGACTCAGGCTCTCTCCAGGGCGGAACTGCAGAAGAACGGAGTGGCAGTGCCTCAACCCCTGTCCACCGCAGGGCTCTCACACATGGCTGCTCTTCACTTGGCTCCAGGACTGGCTGTGGCTGATCAGATCTGAGTCCAAGCCCAAATAGCAGATCTTGGGGCACCCCTGACTGCACTGCTGCACCCCCAGAGCAAACCACTATTGACACTGGACACCTAAGGCTCTCCATCACTGCCCAGGATCGGATTTCTAGCTGGCCCACTGTTTTGCAAATTTCCCTGTATCAGCTAATAGAACTGCTCAAGAAAAACACTCCTTACACCCTCTGCCATGTGACACGCCCCTGAAAACGTGGCTCTGCTGGGCACACTGCAGTGGCCTCCTTAAGCACTAGGGGTGCAGTGGGACCTCTGGGTTCAGAACCAAGAGAAAACAGATATAATCAGCTCTCCCTTACTCCACCCTCTGCTTACCATGTGCTGAGCTCTGGCTCTTGCGTCAGTCGGTCACCTGCACAGGCTGACAGAGGGGGACCACTATTTCTGGCCCACAGCATGCTGCAGTCACTGCCCCACCGCCGGCCCCCCCGCACACACCTTCCCCAGTCTCCATGTATCTGTCCGTCTAGGCACAGCTCTCAGGACAGCAGGAGGGAGATTTGGCCAGGGAGACCTCAGGTGGCACTGAGCCCCTGGGTCTCTCCAGCAGGGTCTTTCATTTCTTGGGGAGGGAGCCACTACCTTTCACACCCCCCGGCATCCTATCCCAATGCACCAGTACCAGGACTGTGGCAAGGCCCTTGGTAACCTGAGTTCATGATCAAGGGTATCTAAGGACTGAGAATTCTCAAAACAGAATAAGTAAATCTTATTATCACGGAGCATTTAAAAGATGCCAATGCAACTTGCTGCAGACTTTCCCAGGGGAACCGGCTCCTCGCACACCTGATCTCCTTGTTGATGGCGTCCAGCTGTTCCTGCAGCATCATGGCCAGCGTCTGCGCATCAGCCTGCCCGCTGGGCGACAGCAGGTCAACGGAGCTGAGCAGGGTGTCCCGGTCATCTTCACCGTCGGACACATCCACGTCACTCTCAAATGCCTGTGCCACATTTGCCAAGACACTGGCTTGCTGGGCACGTTCCCAGTCCTGTTCATTCAGAGTCTGTACCTGTCAACAAGAACACGGCACCTCAGAGGACTGACTGCACCAACACCCATCACGGGGGCTTGAGAGACACAGTTTGGAAAGATGGGTCAGCTTCTAAACTTCTGACAGCTGTTAAGCAAGTGGTATTAAGCCAGGCATGGTGTGCACACCTGTAAATCCAGCACTCAGCAGGCTGAGGCAGGAGGATTCATGCAAGTTTGAGGCCAGCCTGGGCTACGATGCAATATCCCGCCTAAAAAAAGTAAAAAAAAAAAACATAAAAAAAATAATAATAAAAAACCCTGACTCAAAACAAAAAGAAACAATAAAGCGAGTAACATTTAAGAGATGAGAGCGGCATCGAGGCAGAGTGGGGCGCGGCTATAATCCCAGCATGTGGAAGCTGAGGCATGAGGATCAAGAGCTCAAAGCCAGCCGGGGCTACATAGTGAGACCCTGTCTCAGAAAAAGGGGAAATAAAAGAAAAAAAACAAAAACAAGAGAGAGAAAGAAAGGAGATGGAGAATAAGCCAGTCCTTGGCCTGCCTTAGGGCATTAACGTCTTCACGCATGTGCTGAGCGTGCCCAGGATGACTCACAATGCAGATGGCAGGATCAGAAACAAAAACTGAAAATTAAAAAATACAGATACACCTATGCTCCCACCGGTTGTTTTAATGGGAAGGAAACAAATGACCTAACTGCACACTGGCTGGGTTCTCTGAGGTGTCATCAAATGACACAGAGCAACAGAGTTTCCAGACCCTTCCTTTTCTGAGCCTGGTGCCAACAAGTTCGGAGGAAAGCAAAGCCAGGGATGAGAGTCAGCCCCATGGACACCTCAGCCTGCAGGCAGACACGGGTTTTCCTGAGAAAACCAGCACCCAGAGGGAAGGCTCATGTTGTAATCCAAGCACACAGGACAGCCGCGCCCTGGGGGGTGTGACTGTCACAGCCCCTTCACGTGTCAAACCTCAAGTGCTGCTTCCTCAGTCTCACTGCCTGCTGATGGCCTTGATTCTTCCTATGCCCTCTGCCTTCCTCTTGAGGTGCTCCCCACCCTGGCCTCGAGGAGGACACCCTGTCACCACTGCCTCTCCCCCTGGATCATCAGCATTCCACCGGCTCATCCCATCAGCCTAAGGACACTTTCTCCCATCTCCCACTTTAGGGACAACAAAACAGAAGCCACCAAACCTTTACTCCCCACCTGTTTTGGGTCACCCGCCATCCCACTCCTCTGCCCCATCCGAGTAAGGCCTTTCCAGCGAGCTGCCCTGTCCCACTCCTCCCGCCTCGTTCCCTGGAGCTCACTGCAAGCAGAGGGAGTGCCTCCCTCGGGCAGAACTGCTGCAGGGAAGCACCAGCCAGCACTGGAGTCAACCTCGCCAGCCTTCCTCAGCCCACCTGTCCATCGCTCTGCCCAGCATCAGGCTTAGGCTTGGTGGCCCCCCCCCCCCTCCCTGAGTATCTTGCTTGCCTGGCCCAGGGCCCCGCCTCTCCTGCTTTCCTCCCACTGTCTCGTGGCCCCCTCGTGGTCTGCCCAGCCTGTCATTCTGGAGCACTCTGCCCCACTACCCTGCCCACAGGCTCCCTCGTGGGGCCTCACCTTGTCTTACGCTTTGAAATACCACCCAGACACTTTAGCTCCAGACTGCACTCCTGGCTCCACACTGGAATATCCAACAGCCCACCTGATTCCTCCCCTTGCACATGGGACAGGCTTGTCAACCTGACCACAATCAAGGCTCAGCTCCTGGCCTTCCCCTGAACCGCAACCTTCCTCGCCAGGATGCAGACTCGCTCCTTCCAGCCGCTAGAGCCCAAGCTCTTGGCTGCCTGACTGCCCTCCCCTTAGCATGATGCATCTGCCCCTCAGCAAACCTCGCTGGCCCTTAGCAGTGCACGGCCAGAGGCCCCTTCTCTCCCTGCTCCAGGTCTTCGCCCGCAGGTCACCCTCATGGCAACAGCTCCAAGGACACCCGCCTTAAAATTCTCCTTCTCTCTCGACAGCTCAGGCACCTCTGGTCCCCTTCCCTGCTTGCGCGTATCACCATCTGACACCTGGGATGGTCTGAAATGCATCCACAAACTCTAGCTCTCCTCTCTTTAAGAGGCGGAGGACAACGCCCCTTACTCCCAAGTGTGGGCAGGACTCACACCGAGGCCGCAATGAACGCGAAGGAAGGGGAAGTGAAGGCGTGCGGCCTCCAAGACAGGAGGTGAGGGGCTCTGGGCGTCCCCAACTCTCTCAGGGGGGCTCTGAGGGAGGCTGGAACCTCAGGCAGCCCGCAGCCAGGTCGCGTGGTGAGCACCAGAGGCTGTGGCCCTCAGCGGTGTGAGGGCACTGGAAGCAGAGGCTCCATGAGCACCTCAGGCCCTGGGCCTGGGTCGGCCTGGCGCGCTGCTCCTGCACTCACGCCCGTCAACCCAGAACGTCCCCCGGGGTGGCCGCTGAGCTGCCAGGCAGTCTGTTTGCAGCACTAGGCAACTAACGCCCAGAGCATATTTTACTGGTGGCTACGTGGCGCCCCTCACTAGCCCACGCAGTCGGGATGCAGGCATCTGGCTTGTGTTGGTGCACTGCTGCGGTCTCAGGTGTGTAAGGGTGTCTGGCCCAAACCAGCTGCCCAGTGCATTCAGGTGCACTGATTACTGCAGATGTTTATCAGAACGCACTGTGGAGAGCAAAGCACGGAGATGCCGCAGCGTGGTCGGGAATGCCCCGCAGGGCCCCGATTTTAAAGGCCCGGTCCCGGGCCTGTGGCACTGTGTGGAGGTCGTCGCTGGGCACATGCCCCTGGAGAGAATGACGGGATGCTGGCTCCTGCCGCTTTCCTTCGGGCTCACTTCCTGGCCCCAAGGCAGTGGCTCAGCACCACCCTTTCCCATGGAGAGGTACTGCCTCACCTAAAGCCACAGGGCCCTCGGGCCATGACAGAGACACCCAGAACCATGAGCCAAAGGGAGCCGTTTCTCTTTACAACTTTACCACCTCAGGTATTCGTGAGAGTAGCTGAAATGTGAATTTTCTCTAAATCATGAATACGTGTATTCGTTTACTTTTCATTACTACTTCAAATCGGTACTCTCTAGCACAAGGCTTAAAGGTAAGTTGTAGCTTATCAAAATTCCTGTTCTTAAAAAAACAACAAAAAGCAAAAATACCCTAAAAGTAAACTCTTAGCCAGAAAAGACAAGAGGGTAAAGGGGGGCGGGGGAAGGAGGAGAAAACAGTAGTCCACCGTGGGACCAGAAGAGTTGGTTCAGGATAAGTAGGTTAACTTGTACGCAAGCAGAGGCCTTGCCTTGGAGGGCTCGTCCCGCAGTGCTGCCAGCCGGCCTTTCTGTGGGCGCCGCAACACTGCGCTGGTGCTGTAGGCATCTGTGTGCCCGTCTGCCACGGGGAACCTGAAATCTGGGACACTGCCCAGGTGTGGGCGACTGAAATGTGGAAAGAAAAAAAATCAGTATTAGAAGAAAGGTAAACCAACCTTGTGACTTCTTATTAACCTAGAACCTGTCAATCTGAAAACCCCACACAGGGGGATCTCCACGGATGGCACCTCCTGGCGTGCCTCGTGAGATACATGCTGCCCGCTTCTGGCCAATACTTTAATTTCTAGTCTTCTAGCCCCAAAGTTGGGCTGGGATTTAGCTCAGTTGGTAGAGCGCCGCTCTGCAGTCTCTGAGGTCCCGGGTTGGATTCCCAGCCCCGCAAAAATGGGAGAAGCATGTGGCAACCCACTTCCGAAGCAACCCCGAAACAGCCATTGAAAACCCTATGAGGGCTGCTATGAGTCGGACTCGACTCAACGGCACCTAACAACAACAAAGCCCCCAAGTGCTGGACGTTTAACTCCCCAGGAAAACCCACGCAGGCACAAGGAGTGTAGCCGTCTGGTGTGCCGAGACCGGAGACCCACCGAGCGCCCCTCCCGGTCGGGAGTGCAGCACAGCATGCCCACTCTACTGCTTCCACGGCTGGGCAAGGTGCACCTCGAAGCCACCTGTGGCCTTTAACTGCTCTGTGGCTTTCCTCACTCCCTGGGGAGTCTCGGGCACCCTCGGAGGCTCTGCTGCAGAAGTCCTGAAGCACAACCAGGGCGCCTGTGGCCTGGAACCTAAAGCCCCCACCTTTGTGCAGTCAGGGTCACAGAAACCAACATTCTGGACTAAACAAGTCCCCAGAAAGGGAAGGGGGGCTGTGCTGAGCAACCAAGACCACGGACCTGAAGAGCTGCTGGCTGTCCCCTTGGCCACAGGTCTGGGGAGCAGCAGGAGCTCAGCCAGGGCACCCCCCGCCCTGGTGCCCTCCTGGTGCTGCTGCACGGTGTGTGTGCTCTGGAACTCCTGGCTCCAGGGACAGAGACGGCTGCCTCTCGTTCAGAAATCCTCCACAGGCCACCCTCTCAGGAGGCAGAGCCCACTGGTCCGCTACAGGAAATCATGCAGCGCCAGCCCTCCCCCTCAGGACATGGCGACCCGTCGACTTTTAGGTTCTTCACATGCCCCTCACTTGCCCTATGTTGACGGAAGCGTCTCGGTGGAGTGAAGCACGAGGTTCCCAGCTGGTCTGTGTGGACCTCAGGTCTGGCCTTTCTCTTTGACCACAGCCACCTCCCCACTTCACCCACCCTTCATTCCTAACCAGATCACTCCCTTTCCTCAGTGCCATTCTCAGTGAGCTGCTCAGCCACACAGCCACGTGAGCGCGTGACGTCACTCGCCCTTCTCCAGGCTCGCTTCCCCAGGCTCTGCTGCCCTGCAGTCATCCCCAGGCCTCCTGACGGAAGCCTGGCCCTCATCTGTCTTCTCCATGCCTCCGTGGAGCAACCTTTTCTTGATGAAGAGGATCCCTCAACAGGAGGACTCAGTTCGCTGTCAAGTATGCAAAGCCGTCCTGCTGTGACTGGCTGTTCCCTGATGCCTGGGACACACTCTCCAGGCCCAACTCCTGGAAACAGGCCGGCCAGCCCTGCCTGCGTGACATGGTCTCTGCCTGCCTGCCCCTCAGGGCTCCAGAGCAAGCAGATCCTCCCCCGCCACCTCTCGCCTGTCTTGCCCCGGGCTGTCAAACGCGGGTAGGCCTTCATCTTGAAAAGTTTCCCCTTTCATGTTACTGCCCCTTCAGCTTCTCTCCTTCCCTGCGCCACTGGGACTCTCTGCTCAAGGAAGCCACACGTGCGTTGCGTCCCCATGCATACTATTTAGTTGCGCAGCACTTTTTTCCTGAGCAGCAGGTCTGCGGCTGCCACGCTCAGGGCACCAGCCTCTGGCGGACGCTGCGCTCCAGCACCCCACCCAGGAGCGTAACCCCTGCCACAAGGCTCTCCTCCCCTGGCTCTGACTCACTCTGGAAATGCCCCTTGCTGTCTAGAAACGGGTTCCGGAGGGCAGGCCACAGGAGGGCTCAGCCCTTCAATGTCCCAAACTGGCAAGTGCAGAAGCGTGGACACAGGCCCCAAGCTTGCTTCTAGGCACGCTTTCTCTAGAAGCCTGCTTCCTGTAAACTGATGCTACCAAGTAACCACTTCAATGACAATCTTCTTTAAAAAAAAAACAAAAAGAAAAAGAAAATTCTAACACCTCACTGAGAACTGCATCTATCACAAAGAGAAGGAAAAAATACAAGGATGCGGGTGTGTGTGTGTGTGTGTGTGTGTGTGTGTGTGTGTGTCGTACACTCAGCACACTGCTGGATTCATCCACAATCCACCAATTCCAAGTCATTGCTCAATATGTGTTAACTCCATGTCAAGAACGTTCAGTGTCTCCTAAAAAATGAGAACTCCACATGCTGCGTTAACCCCCAACATTAGAGACCCTCCCAAGGCCCAGCTGAGCAGTTGCTTCCTGGGCAGTCTCGCCCATCCCCTCTAATCTTAGGCTCCGCCCTCCCACCTCCACAACATCAGCCTCACGCCCTACCTGTGCCTCAATTAACACATCCAAGTATTAACTGACTGCTTCCTGCCTTCCAAATCGCCTCCTGTGTTTCTAAGTTTTGCCAATGACACGTGGCCCAGGCACAAGTTTTCACCTCAGGAGGACATCTTCGTCTTCTCTCTTTTCTGTTATTAATGGCAGGCTCCTTGAGATCAGACCACACACTGCTGCCAGCTGTCCTGCCCACAGGGCCCAGGCCAGGCCCCTACATGCATACAACAGGTGCTAAAAACCTGCTTGTCAGTTTGTTAATATCATACCCATGATGGAGCGAAGCACCTCGCAGTCTCATCTGGTCTAGCTCAGCCCTCAGCGCTTCAATGTTAAGGACAAGCTGGTCCTACAAAACAGTAAATGACGGACAGTAAAAACCTCTCTCTCTCTGAGTTTTAAGAACTATTTCTGTCACATGTGCTGAGATTTTGAAATGTACCAGGTTAAATGAGCAGGTATCAATACCAAATATTTCAATTCTAAGAAAAATTTCTCTGAGTCCTATAGTTAACACCCAGACCACTGAATTAACCTGTAAAGCCCAATGAATGAAAAGCTGCCTTAGTCATGGAGAAGTCCTAAAATGGATAAGCACCGGAGATGAACACTTATGGATTCTGTAAAGCACAGCAGAATTCTCTTTAGAGAGAAGAGGAACAGCAGTCACTTCCTCCTGTACCTGTCCTGGTATGGTTTCTCACTGCCTCACATCGAGCATGCATTTGTTCCCATATCACTTGTACACTGGATCTCACTAGATCCACTACATGAGATCTGCACCACCTACTACAGTTGCCACTACTACATGTGTCTACTGAGCCGGTGAATTCACTAGTCTAAAAGGACATGTGCTGTGACTATGGGATACACAGTAGATTTTGAAGATTTAGTATAAAGAAAAAAAGAACATAAAGTAGCTCGTCAATGTTTTATAATAGCATATAATGAATGGACAATATTTTGGATATGTTAGGTTAAATAAAAGCAATTTTACCTACCTGTTCCTTTGTATTTTCTTGAATGTGACTACTAGAAAAAATTGAAAACTACACATGTAGCTCAAATGTCTGTTGGGCAGCATCTGCTCGTTTTCTAATTAACTTTTCTTCTTTCTTTAAACCCAGGACAGGTTACACAAGCATCTACCTCTGAGCTGTACCGAAAGTCTGGAGAGCATTAGTTTTTGTTGTTGCTGTTGCTGTTTTGCGTTACTTAGGGGTTGAACTCAGGGCCTCACATATACTTTGCAAGTTCTCTACCACTGGGCTGCTCCCCCAGCCGTTTTAAATTTTTTCTCTTCAGGCAGGGTCTCACTAAATTTCACAGGCTGCCGCTGGCCTTGAACTCAGGATCCTCCCGCCTCCGTCTCCAAGTCTCTGGAATTACAGGCATGTTCCACCAAACCTGGCCTGACAGCATTGTTTTTGATGAAAGGTTTACACTAACATTTTAGTCTCAAATAAACCCAGCAAAGACTCAGGATTCTGAGCCAAACATGCTGCATATCAACTACAAAGGCATTTGATGTACAAACTTAGGAGTGCTGTGCATCTTATATTAGTCGACTAGGACGGCCATAAGGAAAGTTTGTCTCAACTTCCTCCAAACATCAATGAAAACTATAATTGAAATAACTCGGCTCAATTCAGCTCTTAACAGATTTCTCAATGAATCAAAGAAGACTTAAGCACCTTATCATGTTGTGTTTCTTCTAATTGCTTCTTTGCATTTTCAACTTCTCGTAACAGAGAATTCTGAAAAAGACAGACGGTCTGTCAGTATTGACTTCTTTAAAGTATTCTATGTAATACAGCATAGCTATACCTGTTTGAAAAAATTGAGCACCGCAGTAAAGGAAAGGGTCAGACGGATGTACTAAGGGGCAGTGCCACAAGGCAACTTGCTGACCGCGAGGCCATGTCAGCTCTAATTATCTCTCTTGCTCATATAAAATTTGTTCCTTTATTGACCAAATTTCTAAAGGTAAGCATGCCAAGTTCATGGTGCAAGTTTCAGCACGCAGGCTGATGTTATGGTAACTTCAGGTTTTGCAATTCACTGGTCGCTTGGGAAACCTGAAACTTCAAAAGTAAAATTAAAAGATAAAAAGATGCCGACTCCCGATTGATTGATAAGGGGGTAAGAGAAACTTTTCTGTGTGGTCTCTAATAATACATTCGTAACCTGTTTTATGTAAAATATATGCGTCCCGTACTAAGTAGTAATCATTGGCCTCTCCACTACGCACAATCCCACCCTGAGTGTGAAATTCAGGATATGACAAGCATCATCAAGTCCGAGCCCAACAGCTGCCGTCAGGGCATCTCTGACAGAGACTCAGGTACACCCTTCACACTGATGGCAACCAGCGCATCCGCAACCTGAGTCCTAGGAGAGAGGCTCAACCTCCTCCCAAACCAAATGAAAGAGAAAGAAGGTGGGGGCCGGTACAGGACAGTGTCTAATTTTAGTTGATTAAATCCTTCTATAATGCCACACTCCTAAAGTGCTATTTTTATAAATGAGATAGAGAATAACTTCTACTGCAAGGGCAACGGCGGGACCAAATAAAGATTTTATTTTAGTGCAGGGACTGGCAGATTAGGGCTTATTGGCCAAATCCAGCCTGTAGGCAGTTTCTGTAAATGACGAAAAAAAAATGCTGGGTTTTTTTAGAGGTAAAGTCTTATGACCTAGCCTGTGCTGGCCTGGAACTCACGCTCCTCCAGCCTCAGCCTCCCAAGTGCTGGCATTACAGGCGTGATCTGTAAATGAAACTTTGTTGCAACAAAGCCACACCCATTCATTTATGTGCTGTCTATGGCTGCTTCTGTGCTAATTATTGATTAGCACAAAAAAATCTTTTTACGCTACTGGGGGGTTGAAGCCAGGCCCTTGCTCATACTTTGTAAGTGCTCTGCCACTGAACTGCATCCTCAGACTTTTTTTTTTTTTTTTTTTTTTAATATTGAGACAAGATCTTGGTAAATTACGCAGGCTGCCACTGGCCTTGAACATGCGATCTGCCTGCCTCCTGAGTCGCTGAGATTATAAGCATGCACCACCGCACCTCGCTTGATTAGACTGAAACTGCTTGACTTAATTACTCATAATTAAGAAAACTAAAAGTATTTACTGTCTGGCCATCTGTAGAGACCATTTACTTACTCCTGTCCTAATGAATAAGAATGATAACCTCCCACACTCAAAATGGGGCAAGGATGCAGCAAACGGTTAAGTCACCTCAACAACAGGGAACTGTCGCTTTCCCCACCCACAGGAGAACCACCTCTACTTCCTGCCGTGGCTGCCCACCACGGTTCCACAACACTCCTCGGGAGGGGAAGGCAAACCCTGTTCTGTAAGGCCGGCTCTGAGCGAGTCTGGCGTCCAGTCTACCTTATCTTCCAGTGCGGCCATTCTCTCCTTCAGGTGCAGCTGAAGCCTCTCGTTGGACTCTGAAAGAAGCTTGTCTACAGTGTCTGATAAACGTTTATTATGTTCCTCATTCATCTTTTCTCTTTGCCTTGCCTAACAGAGGAGAAACAAAAACTTCAGACTTCAAGCAGATGGATGCATGATCATTACTGTAACAGTGCTGAGGACCGACTGAGTCACGAGTGTGCCACTGCGCCCCTGGCTGCTGCTCCTCATGATCATCTCCAGTGGACTTCCGTGCGATGATCAGAACTACCTCATGGGCTGAGGAAACTCAGGGACAAGTCTTGGCAAGGTATTAACTGGCGGGTCCTTTGCTTCTGGTAAAGTACGTGGGGCCTCGGGAATGTCATTAGCTGTCAGATGGACTTGGAGAGCAAGTTTACATGGAGGAACCACTGGGGATCTAAGGGGATCAGCTTATCTGCACACTGGCTGAGGAATTTCCTCACGTGTAAATAAAAGCTTGGGTCTCAACTCAAGGGGAAAAATGAATTTACAAAGCAAAAGGCAAAAATACAAGTTTTGAAAAAAGTCAGTTAGGGAGACTTTCATATGCACTTTTCTTCATACCCCTGCACTGTCTAAATTTCTCATAATGGAATTTTATTTCCAAAGCTACAAAGAGTTACCTTAGGCAATTTAAAAATGGGATAATAAAGATAAGATGGCTGTGTTTTATGAAACCACAATCAATGTCAAGGGTTAAGGGCTTAATTTCTGCCCCTGAATGAACGCACACAAGTGGAAGGGGCAGGAGGTGGTAACAGGCAGCCTACGCCCATGCCCTCCTCACCGAGCACAGGGCAGTGCTGAGGCCCCCTTCCCCACAGTGGGCACTGGGGCAAGGTGCACTCAAGTCACACCTCCCAGGCAGGAGGCCTGAATCCACAGAGAACGGCCCACGTGCAGGTGAAGGCTGGGTGGCTGTATCTCCCTTTGCTCATGAGGTCACTATAAAGGTTAATTACGAAGCCCTCAAAATGTGGCTAACGTGCAAGCACCTTTACCTAGGAGGCCCACCACATCACACAAGATGCACAGTGATGCTGCTTCTTTAGAAAGTGTGCTTACTTTCTATCGGTACGTGAATATTTTTAAAGCACAACAGCTTGAACTTGTCCATCCTAACTCCACAGACTAGCTCTGACTGTAATGAAGTCCATCCTCCAATAAGAATGAAGGTCCCTGCTGATGGGGTGAGAGCATGCATGTGCATGCTGGGAGGTAGGGGACTGTCTACTGGGAGTCAAAATTATCCTTTCCTGGAAATTCATCTGATTCTCGGCAAGGCAGGACCACCAACACAGACCCCTGGAGAAAATAAGATCTAATAAGCTTAAATAAACATCAAAAAGGCGCTGCTGTGTGGGAGCAAGGCTTCTACAATCAGGTGTCCACGCTTCCTCCTTCCACCACACCCAAAGACCAGGCGGGGGCCAGCTGGGCCCAGGACCACTGTCTCTTGCTGTTTCCTGGATGCTCCACAGTGGCACGTGCCCACCTCTCCCAGGGAAAACTTAGGCCTCAGCTGACGCAGCCCTGCACCACCATCTCCTGGTGCTCCTGTGGTCACAGCTCAGTGCTGGGCTCCTCTCCTCCACAACAGCCATTCCAACAGCTCCCACCATGTGTGGAGTCAGAATCCAGTCTCTCGGGAGAGCTCAGGCCTCTGCCCTGAACTGGGGACTGCGGTGCCACATCCTGTGCAGTGGACTAGCCGTGTAGGCTATGGACCCTACTAGACACTTCAGCGGGGTCCTCTGGCCAGCACCACAGCTTTTAGGAGGACCTGTGAGGTCCCACTGATTCCTGGAGCAGTTCTCCCCACGGGCTAGAGGAGCAAGAAGCCTTCCTAGACTTGGGGACCCCTGGCAGTCTCGCCCAGGGGCACAGGTTTCTTCTGCTGCCGCAGATCCTGACATAAAACTGCCCGAGGGTGATGGGTACACATCAGGGGACCATCAGAGATGAGGCCACAGAAGAAACGCACAGGGTAGGAGTCAAGATGGAGGACCAGAGTCTGAGATGGGGTCGGGAGGCTACAGAGGGAGCAGTAGAACCGACGCCCTCAGCCTGGGCACTGGGTGTGGAACACAGGGCTCGACCCCTGTCCAGCAACTCTGGCTCCGCACTCACCCGCTGTAGCTCCTGATTCTTCTCCTCCAGCTGGGCCTCCATCTGCCGTAACCGTTCTTCGATGTTGCCATGCCTCTCCTCAGCCTGCCAGCAAAGAGACACAAGCTGACCTCCTACTCCCGCCTCACCAGCCACACACTATGGACTACTGCAGCAGCAGCAAGCTTCACATGCTCGGCACGGACGGTTCCAACCCCGTCGGAGGGACGGCATCTACTCACGGCCACCGGCACATCCTCTGTGGCTGCACGTGCTGTGCCGTGAGGCAACTGACCCTCTCATGGTGACCTGAAGCGTGAAGGGTGCTGGCAACAGCCCTCGTGCTCCCCCCACCCCCAGCCTGACCTCAGTGGACTCGTGACTTCCCCATCCTCAGACCGCTTCTGGTGAATCAGCACAGAAAGCAAAAGCAGCAAGCTCAAGGGAGGAGTAGTGCACACGCTCTACCTTCCTAAGCTTGGAAGTAAGTTCCAACAGTTTAGCTTCCTTAGCAGCAGAGCTCCCAGAAGACAAAGGGTCAGACTACAAAGCCAACAAGGACAGGAAGGACAGCAGGGAGAAAAGAAACCAAGACTTTAGAAGGAGGTCATGGAGGGGAGGCACAGCTCGGCCAAGGGGACAGGCCTGGGAGCCCTGGACACCTCCCACCTGCCCCAAGGTGTCCCGTGCGAGCAGGATGCTGGGTCTGCCCAGCCCTTCCTCCTGGTCTCCCTAGCAGCTGGTGACGTCCAAGCCAGGGGCAACAGGGTTCCCCACCGGCTGTGTAGCTCCTGGCCTGCGGCTGATGGCAGCTGCTCCCCGGCCCCTGCGGGAACTGCCTGTGGAGTGGCCTCTGCCTGCTCCCTCGGACTGGGAGGGCAGGGGCTGTTCTTGCACATGCCTCGCCAGGAGGTGCTGAACAAATGAATATCACTTTAAAAACGTATTTTTTTAAAGCCAGACATGGTGGTGCACGCCTGTGGTCCCATCCGCTGAAGAGGCTGAGGCAAGAAGACTACTGGAGCCCAGAAGTGCAGGGCCAGCCTGGGCAGCATAGCAAGAACCACCTCAAAAAACAAAGTAATTCCAAAAGAACAGAATTGCTTAAAAATGTATTACAAGTTTATTTTGATTGTCTTTGAAAGCAAATGGCATTTTCCTATTTGTGAGAAAAATTCCATCCTTTTCTGCCCAGTTTCTAGCCTATGCTTTTGAGTTGGTGACTGGAAACAACTCAATTCTTAGACCATGGCTCCGTGAACAAGCCGGCGGGACTGTCAGGAAAGTGACAAGGGCACTGTCTGCATGGAAAAAGCACTCCCACCTCGGACACACCACACACTGACAACAAATCTGAGCCAGTGCATGGTGCAGGCGCAGGCCCAGCGTGTGACTGAGAACGGCCCGGCGCACCTTGGAGAGGGCGGCCACCCTCTGGGCCAGCTCGGCTTCCACCTCAGGCAGTGTCTCCGCCTTCCGCAAGGTCTGCTGCAGCTTCTGCTCGGCCAGCTCCAGGCGCTCCTGTAACTGGCGGTTCTTATCTTCCGTCTGTGGAGTGAGAGCCAGCATCAGACTACAGCCACCTCACTCTTGCCCTCAACAACCCAATGCAGGACACAGACTGAGATGGCAGGGCAGGACGGAGAGGGAGGGTGTGGCTCCGCTTGCCCGTTCTGTTGGGCTTCACTTTGACAACACTATTTGCTTTTACTAAATATCTTCAAAGAAGCATTTTTAAAAAATACCTAAATGTTCCTATATGCAAAGGAAAATGGAGTTTACTCATCCTTACTGACTACGGTAAAAAGGTCCATATATTAACTCTTGTTTTTTAAAAAAAAAACAAACACCTGAGCCAGGCACAGTGGCTCATGCCTGCAATCCCAGCAATTTGGGGAGGCAGAGGCAGGGGGATGGCAGGTTTGAAGACAGAGGCAGCTAGAAAGCTGTAATGTAGTTAGATTCTGTATCAAGATAGTCTGCAGGCATACCATCTTGGCATCTGATCCTGCCTGATCCTGGAAGCTATGCAGGATCGTCCTGATTAGTCCCTGGATGGGAGACCACCCAGTAATACCAGCTGCTGTAGGCTAGGGAGAAGGACCTGGCAATTCACTCCGGAAACAGTCTGCCATTGAAAACCCTATGAATAGCAGAGAAGCACTAACAAGAGTGCTGGGCACAGCAAAGTGTTGGGGAGTGTTTCCTCTGTTGTATACAGGGTCCCTATGAGTCAGACCCAACTCAACAGCAACTAACAACGCGTATCAAAATAAAAAATAAAAAATGGTCTAGAGGTGCAGCTCATTGGTAGAGTGCTTACTAAGTAGGTAGGAGATCCTACACTGAATCTATTAGTACTGCAAACAAACAGAGCCAGGTATGGTGGCATACGCCTATAATCCCAGCACTTGCAAGAATGAGGCAGGAGGATTGATATGGGTTGAAGGCCGGCCTGGTCTACATAGCAAGTCCCAGGCCAGCCAATGCTATACAGTGAGACCCTGTCTTTAAAAAAAAAATCTGACCCATACTTGAAGTATGGACTGCTGCAGGGCACGTGCCCAAATGACAAGATGCTCACATTACTTTTTGAATGAACAATTTTTAAAAAAATTCTCTTATGCTAAAGTTTCACTGCAGAAAATTTAACTGTGTTTTAGAGACATCTGCAACTTGTGTATAAGACTAGCATTTGTCTCCATTCAGAGTTCTCCTTTTCTCTGTGTGCATTTCCATACGCACTTACGCATCTTCCTTTAAACCCTCAAAAATACATCATACTGTACATACTATTTTATAATCTGCCTTGTAAAGTTATAGGTACTGTGAGCATCTAACACAATATCACCTCTAATGGATGTCTAATATTTTGTTTTTGGTCAAACACTATCTTATAAAATACCAAATACTTTATTTTCAAGAAGCCTGATCAGTTTTTTGGTTAACTCTTGATTACCTGTGACTAAACAAAATCAGGAATAAATATAGTTTGCCAAATCACAGTAAATATTAATTCTTACTACTGACTCATCTCTAAATCTGTAATTTATCATATTATTCCCAATTACCAACAAGTAGTGAACTGCCTTACAGCCCTTTACCACTCTGCTCATTTAGAAGTGCTAATAAGCAGCAAATCAGCTTTTAGCGATAACCAAAGAATCAAGGATTATAGCTCCATAAAATGGTTAAATCTTAAATAATCAAAACTTGTAAGTTCAAGTAACTTAATCTTCTTGAGATAATGCTCTAAGATCATAAAAAAATGACAATTTGGAAGCTGGATGCAGTAGCATACACCTTTAATCCCAGCAACCTGGGAGGCAGAGGCAGGAGAATCGCTAGTTCGAGACCAAGGGCAGCCTGTGTAATTTAGTACGACCTTGTCTTGAAATGCAAAGTAAAAAATGGGCTGGCGGTATGGCTCAGTGGTTGAGTGCTTGCAAAAAAGTATGTGTGAGGCCTCAGGTTCAATTCCTCAGTACCATAAAAAGGAAGAAAGATGTTTGGACTTTATTTCCAACATATAACTTACAGGAAAAAGGTCCTGAACTTCATTTATAATCAATTAAAGCCTGAAGCGGGTCCATAAAGCCCATTACCTGTCGATGCATGGACTCCTTATTTGCGATTTCATTTTCAAGTTTGTCGTTAAGGTCATGCACAGACGTGGCTTCACGCTGTGCAGCGAGGTAGCGCTTCTCAAGGGTGGTGATCCTCTCCTCCATGTCCTCCTTCTGAGCCATTGCCTGCATTCATGGTTCAAAGGAAAAAAAGGCAGGTAATTAATACGTAACACGTTAAAACGCTTAGGGGAAAACAACACTGGACTAAATCCTAAATACAAATCAAATATAACATTTTTCTCCACCAAACTAAATTGATATTGTACATTCCTGGATGTAATCTGCATCCTTTCAATAGTTTTAGAGAATTACAAAATCAGATGTGCATCAGAATTGACTGTAAATTGGATTAATGGTCAAAGCTAATTCACGTGACTCCAGTCCCCATCTCATTTTGTAGCCCTCTAAAATGGCTAAATGGGTGTAGATTAGATTGAAGAACAGACAGTAAACGTCAACTTTCTCACATGTGGATGAAAGTGTGCCTACCTCAAACACTGCAAATATTCACCAACACGATTAGCACAGATTTTTCTGGCTTAGTGTGCTGTCTGACCACTCATTTTACCAGGCTTATTCTTTTCTGTGTAACATTACAAAAAACATGCACAACAAAACAACCCAATATTGAAAGAATGAGAAAGAATCTGCGGTGAGTTGCAGCCTCTGACTCCCCTGAGCTACCAATGGTTTAACACAGGATGCAATGTGGCTTCTCAAGGGTTACAACATCAAGACACAATCTCACTGGGCACCATAGTGAGGGCCTGTGATTTGAGCACCATGAAAGGCTTAGGCAGGAGGATTACAAGTTCAAGGACAGAAGCAGCTCACATAACTTAGAGTTATCCCAAAATAAAAAACAAAAAAGCAGTCGGGAGTGAGGTTCAGTGGTAGAGCACTTGCCTAGCATGTGTGAGGCCCTGGGTGAAAAAAAAAATAAAAACAGAAACATTATCTCATTTTTCTAGGTAAAATCTCCTATAATTACAAAGTTCAAGCACACTGACAAATGGAAAAACAAGCCAAAGTTTAATTTAATTGGCTACAAGTTGTAGTCAAATTAATACTACGCTATCAGACACTGACATTAGGACCAGAGCGTTTTGCTTGTGCAATACCTGCTTTCCCAGGTTCACTGATTTTAGGTCCTTCTTTGTTCACTAAGTGACTGTTACCCAAGTCTTAATATTAGAAAAGGCAGGTCTTATCCAGGTGTGGTGGTACACGCCTGTAATCCCAGCACTCAGGAAGCTGAATGAAGCAGGAAGATGGTGAGTTTGAGGCCATTCTGGACTACATAGAGAGTTCCAGGTCAGCCTGGGGACAAGGAGAGACTCTTGTCTCAAACAAAGTAAGACAAGACAAAATAGGCAGGTCTTAAAAGAATTTCACCATTCTCTGCTACACAGATAATCTGTAACCAAAGAGTAATATAATCTAGTAGATTCTATAATGTATGCAAACATTTTCCTTTGGTTGGAATTCTTACATTAAATTACTCAAGCTAAGCCTGCAAACCGAAATAACCCTGTATAGGTATGTGCTCATGGTAAGGAAGGCTCATAGAGGTGAGAAGGAAGGACAGGTTCAGAAGTGACAGACAAATGCAGTGCAGCACGTATCCACAGCCCTTGATTATTTTCTCTTAGTGATTAAACAGGCTCTCACAGAAGTCATCCAGGCAGAAATGTTTGGGAAACGAGTGTATCTGGATATATTTTTATACCAGGACCCTGACAACCCCAGTGCGAGCCAATTCCAGATGGTTTTTTTTTTGGGGGGGGTGTATGTGTCGGGGGGGGGGGGTACTAGGGGTTGAACCCAGGGACTTGCGCCTGCATGCTTTGCAAGTGCTGGACCACTGAGCTGCACCCCAGCCCATTTTTTTACTTTTTGAGACAGTGTCTAAGTTACACAGGCTGCCTCTGGTCTCCAACTTGCGATCCTCCTGCCTCCGCCTCCTGAGCCACTGGGGTTACAGGTGTGCGCCACCGCGCCCGAACCCCACACGCTTCCTTTGATCCAACCTCTGATGGTTATCACCACACCCTTCTAAGGAGGAAGTCCTCCAGGAAAGCAGATGGCTGACATGTTCCCTTTGTCACGCACCACCCTCACATCTCTTTATGGGAACAGCACAGGCGATAGCGACATCTGCTTGTGAGGTGGGCACATCCGAAGGGAACTGAACACAAGGAGTACACCACAAAGGCCCTGAAGCCATGGAGGTAAAGGCCCCATGGTGGCAGGTACGTGGCCTTGCACAGCATGGTGGGGAGGGGCTGCAGCAGACAGCGGGTGTGCTGGTCTCTGTTCTCAGCACTGCACGGGGAGGCAGTGGGCCCACCACCCGTGAGAGGCAGCTCGGTGGGTGCAATCACCCCAAGTCCTCTACCGCAACCCAATGGTCCAAAGTAATTAGGAGGGTAAAGGACCAAAGCGGCAGGAGGAAAGCAATAATCCACAACGCTCCGAACACATGACTTGGTGACAGCACTGCGGCCTCTGTGGTCACTCACCTCGCGGACATCTCGCTGCAGTTTCGTGTTCATTTCTTCAGACTTGATGAGATCCTTCCGAGCTGTGTCCAGATCCTCTTCCAGCTCCGCCACGTGGCTGGAGAGGGCGGCTAGGCGCTCCTTCATCTGGCTCTGCTCTCTTGACTGCTTGTCTATGACTTCTTGGAGCTCGATTACTTTCGCGAGGTCTTCCTCGTGACTCACGGAGCCATCCGAAGACCTCTGATGGAAACATACACACTCTTACATGGCCTTGTTTGGCGCAGGCAAATAAAGTACTTCTGGGAATTCAAGAAAATGGGTCCGAGCAGAACGGATCTATGAGATCTGCTGGATGACACGGTTCTCCGGGCCACTCAAGATGTGAGCAGGCTCTTCAACAACGGCATCCCAACAGCGCCCCCGCCCCATGCCACAGACAAACGGCACCAGAAACCTAGCAGAGAGAAGGCCCCAGGACTTGCCTTCCCGTTTGCGCTCGGTGTGCTCCCCGGTTCATGGTTCATGTCGAGCACTCCGTCCGTCAGTGTTTTTTTCTGATTATTCTGTTCTTTAAGGATCATTAACTGAAACCGAAAAGTTGAATACAAGAGTAAGATATCTTCTGTAAGAGAAATGAGGAGAGATAGCTAATCGACTTTTAGAAAGACACGACTGAACTGCTGAATGTAGCATAAGAGGAAAGCATATGACAATGCTATCCACACCGAGTAAAGCAGATTATCAGAAACAAGGCATATTATCTACTGAACAAACGAGTACTTCAGAGATTCTGCAACACAGGTGGCATGGCACACACCTGGAATCCCAGTGACTTGGGAAACTGAGGCAGGAGAATCACGAGTTCAAAACCAGAGGCAGCCTGGGTAATTTAGTGAGATCCTGACTCAAAATAAAAAATAAAAAATAAAGAAGATGCTGAGGATGTACCTCAGGGGTAGAGCATCTGCCTACCACGTATGAGGCCTTCGGTTCAACACTCCAGTAACTGCAAAAATAAAGAATCTGCAACCCTGAAATAAAAGTCTATTGACTCCCACAGGTTAGTCCACAATTAGAAAAATAAATAATGTTTGACATCTACTATTACAGGCCTCATACTTTAAAAAAAAAAAAAATTAAGAGATAATAAAAAAGGAGCTGAGGATATAGCTCAGTGGTAGAGCACCTGTCTACCATGTGTGAGTAAACTCCCAATTCCAATCCTACGATGGCGTCTCAATGCTTACCTCTTTGTGTGTGGCACCCAATTCTTCCTCTAACAAGCTGCACCTCTCTAGTGCTACTCGTAACCGCTCTCGCACCTGGAAATAAAAAAGTTGAATTTGTATGTATCTGTGTATATGTTTATCTATTTTACTCTTATTGTATAGTCATCCTAATGGAATGATAGTTTTAAATACATTAGAGTACCTTTAATATCTTTCATTGGCATTACTGTCAAAAAACTTCCTTATTGAAGATTTTTTTTTTTTTGAGACAAGGTCTTGCTATGTTGCCAGGTTAGCCTTGAACTTGAGATCCTCCTCTCTCAGCCTCCTGAGTACTAGGATTAGAGGTGTGTGCCATCATGGCTTTCAATTTTAAGTTTGGGAAAACACTGCGTATAAATAAACTACCAAATTCTTAACATCAAATCAATACACAGAATTAATCAATTTTAAGACACTTAATGTCATTTAATATGTTTATGCCAACAGATTTGGAAAATAGCTACCTGGCCAAATGACTGGAAGAGATCCATATTTGTGTCTATTCCCAAAAAAGGGGATCCAACTGAATGTGGGAACTATCGGACAATATCATTAATATCACACACAAGCAAAATTGTACTAAAGATCATTCAAAAGCGACTATAGCTATATAGTATATAGACAGGGAATTGCCAGAAAATCAAACAGGATTCAGAAGAGGACAGGAAACCAGGAACATCATTGCTGAAGTCAGGTGGATATTAGCTGAAAGCAGAGAATATCAGAAAGATGTCTATTTATGTTTTATTGACTATGCAAAGGCATTTGACTATATGGATTATAATAAATTATGGATAACACTTCCGGAAAATGGGAATACCAGATGACTTAATTGTACTCATGAGGAATCTGTACGTGAACCAGGAGGCAGTTGTTCAAATAGAACAAGGAAACACTGCGTGGTTTAAAGTTGAGAAAAGTGTGTCAGGGCTGTATACTTTCACTGTATCTCTTCAATTTATACGCTGAGCAAATAATCCAAGAAGCTGGACTTTATGAGGAAGAATGCTGCATCAGGATTGGAGGAAGACTCATTAACAACTTGCGTTATGCAGATGACACAACTCTGCTTGCTGAAAGTGAAGAGGATTTAAAACATTTACTGATGAAGATCAAAGATTATAGCCTTCAGTGTGGGTTGCGACTAAATGTCAACAAAACAAAAATCCTTACGACTAGGTCAGTATGCAACTTCACAATAAATGGAGAAAAGATTGGGGGTTGTTCAAGATTTTGCTTGGCTTGGCTCTATAATCAACACCCGTGGAAGCAGCAGTCAAATCAAAAGACGCATTGCTTTGGGAAAAGCTGTGGCAAAAGATCTCTTTAGAGTACTGAAAAGTAAAGATGTCACATTGAAGACGATGGTGCATCTGACTCATGCCATGGTATTTTCAGTCATATCATATGGTTGTGAAAGCTGGACAGTGAATAAGGGAGACAGGAGAAGAATTGATGCTTGTGAATTATGGTGCCTGAGACGTCTATTGAATATACCATCGACTGCCAAAAGAACCAACAGATCTGACCTAGAAGTGCAACCACTTGGAAGCAAGGATGGCTACACTGTCTTAGGTATTTCAGACATGTAGTCAGGAGAGACCGATCCCTGAAGAAAGACATTATGTTTGGGAGAGTGGAAGGTCAGCATGAAAAAGGACGATCCTCCACCAGATTGACTGACACGGTATCTGCAATAATGGGCTTAAACATAAATAAGAAAGTGTGCCTGGCACAGAATAGGGAAGTGTTTCGAGCTGCTGTACATAGGGTCGCTATGAGTGGGACTCAACGCCATAGCACCTAACAACAATGCCAAATAGTACTTGTAACTATGCAAAATGTCTCCTCTCCTCTCCTCTCCTGTTCTTTTCTTCTCTTTTGTGGTAGTTGGGGTTGACTCCAAGGCATCACACATACTTTGCAAGTGCTGTACCACTAGGCTGCACTCCCAGCCCATTTTTTACTTTTGATCTTGAGACAGGGTTTCACTAAGTTATGCAGGCTGCCTCTGGCCTCGATCTTCCTGCCTCCACCTCCCGAACTGCTGGGATTACAGGCCTGAGCCACCACGCCTGGCCAAAATGTTATTTTCTAACAGAGAAAGTCTTAGAAGAATCCAAGAAGCTGCTCAGCACCACGGTGCATGACTGTAATCCTGGGCTGGGGTGTAAGGATTATAAATTCAAGGTCAGGGGTGGTTTGCCCAACTCAGGGACCCTGTGTCAAAATAAAAAATAAAATAAAGTAAATTAAAAGGGGGCTGGGGAGCAACTCAGTGAGAGTACTTACTTCCCTACTGTGGATGAGGCCCTGGGTTCAAGCCCCCATACTGGGGGTGGGGAAATGAGAGAATTCAAGAAGCTGTGACAGTTAGTGACACAAACACCTACGAGGCCCGCCTACCACACAGCACGCGCTGGAACTCAGAACTGCCAGTCTGTGGCTGACGGCACCTTTTCATCCAGGGCTTTGTGGTGTTCAAACAGCGACTTCAGGGCTTTGAGCACTTCCACCTCACTGGACACGCCTGCGGGAGACTGCGCTTGTCTCTTCACCACCGTCATCCTGAGCGAGCGCTCGTGCCTGGAGACGAGGCACTCCAAGTGCTCCAGCAGCAGCTGAAAGAGAGGCCGGGAGAGAGGCACGGAAAGCGCTTTCCATTTCAGACTCGAGGCAGGCGTCATCCCACGCTAAAGGAAGTCTGAGCCCCTTCAACTCGGAAAGTTAGAGGGATCCCCGCACTGCATGAAAGCATCACTCATCCCGCTGGTCCTCTGCTCAGGTGGGGGGAGGCGGGAGACGTTAGTGAGCAGACAGCAGGCTGTCAGGGTCAAGAGCAGCAGCTCTGATCCCGAGGTGGCTGCAGGGGCACCCAAACTGACCCTGGTGTTGTTCCTTTCTGCTTTCAGCTCAGCGATCTCCTCTTCCCTCTCAAGGAGCTGCTCCCTGCATACGTTCAGTTCTTTTGTGAGTGCTGCAAACTCCTAGAAAGTGGTAAAGCAAAGGAACAAATAAATGAACATGTGCAAAACACAGAAAGGAGTCCTTTCAGCAGGGACCCCCCTTGTCCTCTATAGTGCGCTACACAGGCAGCCGCGTCCCAAGACACATGGGAAAGGGTATCTCTGATCCTCCAGAGAAAGGGGACCGACCGACTGGCCGACACCAGGATTCCGGCACAGATCAGATCCGCACCAAGATCACCTGCCTTTTCGCCACCCTGGGCCCTGAAGCACACACAGCGGGGCACCCACAGATGACCAAAGTATCTTCCTGAATTAGAATCCTCAGATCAAGCAGATAAAGACATTTCTAGGTGACTCTCAGATGCATGGCCTGGGAGACCACCACCCTGTCCTGCCCACCTCCTCTCTGTAGATTCTTCCTGGGAAGATCATAGAGCCGTGGAGACTCCCCTAGGGAAACATCTCTTAGCCTTAGCAATTTGTTCCAGGTCAACCACAGAAAGGGGATTTTCTCAAGCGCAGGCAAGCCTTTTGCTACCCTCCGAGAGAGCAGGTCTAGGAAGACTGTCTCCAGCCCCATGGGAGAGCTTCCAGAGGACTGGCTGTCCTTGTGGTGCTGCTCCAGGCCAGCCCTCACATCGCAATACTGAGCACGCACAGAAACCAAGAATACACGGAGTCAAAAGACAGGAGTTTATATTCTCCTGTCAGTTCATCAATGGAGAACATGCCTTGGAAATAGGTAAAATAACCTGCCAATGTTTCTCTGTTTTAGAGTTTTTTCTTTGAAGGACAAAGGAAAGATAAAGTCCCATCTGATAAATAATCAGATGTTCAAAATATGGAGAGTAGGCTGAGTTAGTTAATTCTAGAAAAGAACAGGTGGTTTGTTTAAACTGCATTCATATTGATCCTTTGCCACTCAAAGCCAGCTCTGAGTCCGGTCAAAGCCTGATTTTACCAGGCTGGCCTACAAAGCCTTTTTGGGCCACAATGCAGCACCGATCTGTGAAGATGAGTGGTCAACAGTGGAAAGAGTAACTTAAGTCCTTTTATGGCTTCCTGAATGTCACTTCAGGGGCGCAGACTAGAGCAGGACGGGGAAGCACAGAACCTACAGAGATCCTGAAGGACCCTGGTGATCATTCTCATGATGTGGTGAGCTAGGGGTCACCGTATTCAATTTCCCTCAGAGGAAATGAGTGCTTCTCCTGCAGGAGCCACGTGGTGATCCACCCCTAACCTGGCAGCAGCAGGAGCTCTGCAGAAAAGGGAGAAGAAAAACCACTCTTCAAGCCACGTCCCCCAGGAACAGCTCAAGGAATGGCAGCAAAGGAGGAAACAGCTATTCAAGACCACGGATGAAAGTTCAGTACAAAAGGCAGGAGGCTGTGGTGCGAACCAGGAGTGCTTCCTACCACCCCGCCAGCTCAGTGAGGCAGAAACTGCGCTCCAGGCCGCCACAGCCACCAACGCAGGCCCTGCTCCCCAGGCCAACAACCACCAATGCGCAGCCGGCTCTGTAGACCGATGAAATCGACCCCTATTGGCCTGGCCAACTAAGTAAAAACCATTCAAATGTGTCTTAAAACCCGACAAGGATCCTGTCAAGAGTCAAGATGTCTTCAGAGACCCGCAAGGCAGCACTCAGGAACTGGCTTCCCAGGCTGGAAGCCCTAGGGTGAGGGACAAGTGGCACAGCAGCCAGGGAGCATGTCCCACCACGTGTGTGGTCCTCGAGGCGCAGGGACTTTTCCCATGGCGTCACAAGCATCTCCTCTAACGGGGAACGCCAGCTGACGTCGAGTCACTTTCCACATCCACCTTTAACAGGCATGTCACCATCTCATTAATGGGATTTTTTTGATAATGAATATGTATCAGAGATTTCGTTTATTTACTTATTTTTTTTTTGGAGATAGGGATCTCGCTATGTATCCAGCCCACGCTGGCCTCAAACTCAAGATCCCCCAACCTCCACCTCCCAACTGCTGGCATCACAGATGTGCGCCACAGTGTTCGGCATCCAAGGCAGCTGAAAGAAAACCAGCACCCAAGGAGCTTAAGGTGAGCAGCCGTCACCACTCCCACTACTGTGGAGTCGATGGACAGAGCTTGCTGCCTGAGTTCAGGGCCGTGATTTTTCATTTCCACCGTCTCTCTCCTGTGCTGCACCCTCACAGCTTTGTGAAGTGTGCCAACTCATTAATTAATTCTGTTTCCAACAACCGATCTTTAGTTTTTGTTTGTTTTGTTTTTTGTGAGATAGGGATTTGCTTTGTAGCCAAAGCTGTCCTGCAACTTGCTATGGAGACCAGGATGGCCTCAAACTTGGATTGATCCTCCCACCTCAGCCTCCTGAGTGCTCAGATTACAGGCGGGTGCCACCATGCCCAGATACTAATTCTGTCTTTAACTATGTCCATCCCCCTGGTTCCTGTCTTCTTCGTTTACCAGATTTGAAAGTGGCTGTCTGCTGTAAGCACCAGCTCTCCTGTGGCGCCGGCTTTCTTGGATGATTCTTGTTTTCATGGATGTGAACTTCTCTCCACGCTTATCTCAGCAGTTCTTTCTAGACTCTCCCTCACAGCCCGGCTCAACAAGGAGTCCACTCTGGAGGGCTGACGCAGTATTATTTACCTCTGAGCACTGTGAAATTTGGTTTGGGAGCTCATCTTGAGCAGGTTTTACGTTGATGGCATTATCCCCATGACCAATTAATAATTAGTTTTTTGAGACACAATCTCCTTTGTAGCCCAGGCTGGCCTGGAACTTATGATTCTCCTGCCTTGGCCTCCAGGGTGCTGGGACTACAGGTGTACACCACAGCACCCGACCCTTGTCACTTTATTTAAATTTCCCCTTTTTACTACTGCATTTGGAGTAGTGCTGTGTCAAAGCGTGAAGCCACAGTGCACATGAGTGTATTTTTATACCTAGTCTATGCCAGCCACTGGCCCTCCAGAGTGACAGGGCGTTCACTCCTCGGGTGCTCTGCAGCATGGGTGAGCTGGCACAAAGTGGGTGCTGGGTGGGACACGCCTAGGCCCCAGGGAAGCCTATGATGAAGGGAGTGGGCATGGCACATGGCACCGAGGTGATTCCGAAGAAGCACTGAGTCAGTGAAAGGCTCTTTTGCAAAAGCATGGAGGTCTGTGGGGAAGGAGGGGGCCCCTGGCAAGCAGGGGCAAGGCCATACGTGCGTAGAAATAAGGTAAGGGGCCTAGACAGGAGGCCCTTGTATTGTAGACTCAGGGGCCCAACCGCAGGAGGGGTTTTACCCACAAACTGTGAGGCCCTGAACTGCTGAAGTCACCACTGGCACTTGGCACTAGGGAGCAGCGCTAGGGCTGGGCCAGGGGAGAGAAGAGTGAGCAACCAGAACCAGACACCACTCGCAGAAAAAACCCTACAGAGAAAAGAGGTACTGAAGTAAGACCCATGTTCAAGAGGGAGTCCAAGAAATGATTCATAAGCAGGCTTCAAACCCATGAAAATTGGGTTTGGAGCCAAGTGTGGTAGTGCACACCTGTAATCCCAGCAGCTTGGGAGGTGGAGGCAGGAGGATTGCAAGTTCGAGGCCCGAGGCAGTCTGTGTAATTTAGTGAGACCCTGTCTCACAAAAGTAAAAATATGGGCTGGGGATGCAGCTCAGTGGTCTAGCACTTGTAAAGCATGCAAGCGTGAGACCCTGGGTTCAACCCCCAGTGCCACAAAAAAGAAAATTGGGTTTGCGTTCAGGTCCAGGTGTGCGTTCAATATGGGAAATGCACAGGGATCAGGTTCCCTTGGGATTTAGGTTTAGATCCCATGTGTAGATAGCAGGGCTTTAAAACTGAACCTGAACTTGAAACCTAAACTCACTCTGGTTCAACCATTTAAAAAATTTTTTTCTAGGCCAGGCGTGGTGGTGTACGCCTGTAATCCCAGCAGCTCGGGAGGCAGAGGCAGGAGGATCGCAAGTTCGAGACCAGAGGCAGTCTGCGTAACTTAGTGAGACCCTGTCTCGAAAAGTAAAAAATGGGCTGGAGGCGCAGCTCAGTGGTCCACACTTGCAGAGCATGCAAGGGTGAGGCCCTGGGTCCAACCCTCAGTACCACCAAAAAAAAAAATTTTTTTTTTCTGAACTAGAATCTGAATCCAAACCCAGTGAAAATCTGAGTTTAGGTGTAGCTTCTAACTTTTTTTTTTTTCTTTTTTGTATCATTAGCTACTTTATTTATTTACTTGTTTGTATGTTTTGTTTTGAGAGAGAAGACAGAGTCTTCTCCCAGGCTGGCCTCCAACTCTTGTTGATCCTCCTGCGTAAGCCTCCTGAACAATGGGATTATAGGCATGTGCCCCAACGCCTGGCTTATTAGCTACCATACATAAAAATTGAAAAAAATTCTATTTATCTACATGTAGGATTAAAACTTAAATCCAAACTTGAACCGAACCCAAACCTTTTACATTTTAACATACTAACCCTCTACACGAACCCATTTTTTCGTACATTTGAAGACCTATCCTCAACAGTAACCCCAAATTCCCAATGTGGGCCAGGTGCCATGTGCTGTACCATTCATTAGCTTTAAAAGGACACCTCACTTCCAGTTTGAGATGGGGGATAAAAGGCAGCCTCCATGTGACACGGTAAACCAAAGCAGTCTGAACAGGAAGGAGTCTTTTCCAAAGGAAGTAAGTCTGTGAGGCACAGAAACCATGGAGGAGATGGTGAAATGGTCCCAGGCTGCAGAACAGAGTTGAGGAGCGAGAAGGACTGAACAGGACGCATCTCGTAGCCAGACAGCCTCGGAGGTAAGACTGGCAGTCCCAAAGGACAAGCCCTTGGTCTCTTCTGGGACTTGGTAAGATAGTGGCGCTAACTGACGGAGAGGCTCAACACTGGAGAAGTGACTCTTTCCCATGCTCCGTGTCTCAGAGGGCCGAGACCTGGAGCCATGAGACTGAGCCACCCCAGGAGGCCTGAACACAAAGAATTATCACCTGTGGAGAGCCTGGGGGTGGCCCGCACAGCCCCAGCACGCTACACAGCTGCAGCAGGCAGCTGCGGCAAAGGCGGGAGATGGCACTCTTGACACGCAGAGAGGTTCCGGCAGCAAGAGGCTGAGAAGGTTGCTCAGAAGAGAGACATCAACTCTGCGCTGTGGACAGAGGCCACCCTCAACTGTCCACCGTTTTATCTGAGGTCTTTTTCTTCTTTTCTTTCTTCCTGCTGTGCAGCAACGTACTGCCCCTAGGCTTTTCCTCAGTTATGCTTGGAGAACAGACCACACTGTATGGCCCATGTTGCCTCCGGCCTGGGGCTCAGGATCGTCCTGCCTCTGCTCCCAGAGGCACACGAGTTTGCAGGCCAGAAAGCTGGTGTCTGCTGCTTCTTTTCCTGTCTTCCTTTTCACTGTTAATTTGTATCTCCTCATTTCCTTTTTCTCTACAGTAATTTTCTTTTTTTTTAATTTTTAAAATAATCCTCTTCTGAGACTCTCTCATTTTGAATTTATAATACTTTTAAGTGTTTTAGGCTTACTACTTATTGCCCTGCTATGTTTACTTAACTCTAACTCTGTTTATATTTTTTTCCTTTTTCCATTTCTTTCCTTTCTAGATCTTTCTCTTTTCTTTTACTTTACCCTTGAGGCATTATTCTGTGTCTTCCTTCTCTGCCCCCTCTTCTTGCTTCAGGGAAACAATATATTTTCACCTTCAATGTTTTGTAACTTCACAGCTTACTCTATATTATTATTGCCATTCTCTGTTCTATGGGCACTGGTAGTGTAGGAGTTGGCATTAGGTGATTGTAAGTGTGTTTCCGTATCTAGTTGGGTTGGATATTTTACCTGTTACAGTGGTTTCTCTTCCCCTTTGGGAGTGGCACTACAGAATGTGATCTCAAGAGAGCACCATCACTAAGACCTCCAAATAAAACAGGAAGGGACATCTACCCAGACAGATGCACAAATCACAAATCAGAAACACAAGAAACATGAAAAACCAAAGCAACGCATCTCCGCCAAAACACCACGATTCTTTAACCACTGAATCCAAAGGTATGGAAAGAGTTGAAATGTTATACAGAAAATTTTAAAGTTTACTTGTAAAAATGATAAATGATTTCAAAGAAGACACAAGCACATGAATGAAGTAAGGAAATCAATACAGGACCTATGTCAGAAAGTCACCAATTTAGAAGACCAAGTCAGCAAAATGGATGAGAAATTCAGCAAGGAAATTGAGATTTTAAAAAACAAAACAAACAAAAAAACCCACAGAAATGCTGGAAATGAAGGACTCAATAAACCAAATAAAAAAGAGTGGAAAGCATCACCAATAGACTAGATGAAACAGAAGAGAGAATATCAGGGATAGAAGACAAGGTTGAGGAAATATAATATTGTTGTTGTTAGGTGCCATGGAATTGGGTCCAACTAATGCTCATAGTAATGGAAGAAGGGCCTGGCAATCCACTCCCAAGGCAATCCCAAAACAGCCATTGAAAACCCTATGAGGGTCGCTATGAGTCCGACACCGACTCGACGGCACCTAACAACAACAATAACAATGCTCATAGTGACCCTATGAACAACAGAATGAAATGCTACCTCACACCGTGCCAGGCACACAATCTTTTCTATGTTTAAGCACACTGTTGTAGCCACTTTGTCAATCCATCCAATTGAGGGACTTGTTTCTTTTCATTAACCCAACACTGTCCAAAACATAATGTCCTTCTCCATGGGTACATCCTCCTGACAACATGTCACAAACACATAGGACATAGTCTAGCCATCCTTGCTTCCAAGGAAGAGTCTGGTTGCACTTCCTCTAGGACAGATCTCTTGGTCCTCATGGCAGTCCATGGTATATTTAGTACTTGTCTCCAGCACCATAATTCAAAAGCATAGATTTTTCTTCTGTCTCCCTTATTCACTGTCCAGCTTTCAGAAACATATGATGCAACTGAAAATACCATGGCATAAGTCAGGCACACCTTCACCTTCAATGTGACATCTTGTCAACACTTTAAAAAGGTCTTTTGAAACAACTGTTCCCAAAGCGTCTTTTGATTCCTTGATTGCTGCTTCTGTGGATGTTAACTGTACAACCAAGTAGAGCAAAATCTTGGATAACCTCAATCTTTTCTCCATTTCCCATGAAAATGCATACTGACCCAGTTGTAAGGATTTTTGTTTTCTTGATGTTAAAGTGCAATCTGTATAGAAGGCTGTGTTCTTTGATCTTCATCAGTAAATGTTTCAAATCTTCTTCAGTTTCAGCAAGTAGAGTTGTGTCATCTGCATAACAGAGGTTGTTCATGAATCTCCTCCAATCCTGATGCCACGTTTTTCTTCATAAAAAAACAGCTTCTTGGATTATTTGCTCAGCACACAGAATGAAGAGGTATGGTGAAAGGATATAGCCCTGACCCGACACACAACTTTCTTCCTCAAAATCTGTCCTCAAAATCTCCTGGCATAAACAAACTAGCACCTCCAGTGCTGCATCTGTTTGTTGACAACTCCTTATTGGTATTCCATCAATTCCTGGAGCCTTGTGCTTCACCAGTTCCTTCAAGGCAGCTTCCACTTCATCCTTCAGTATCCTTGGTTCCTGATCACATGCAACCTCTTGAAATGGTTGGTCATCCACCAATTCTTTTTGTTATAATGACTTTAAACCAGGAAGTACTTATTTCCTTGTTGTGTTTGAATGCCTGTCTTCCGGTCCATGTACAGATTCCTTGTGAGTACAATTAAGTGCTCTGGTATTCCCATTCTTTGCAAAGTTGTCCATAATTTTTTATGATCAACACAGTCAAATGCCTGTGCATTGTCAATAAAATACAGATAGCCATCTTTCTGGTATTCTCTGCTTTAGGCTAATATCCATCTGACATCAGCAACGAAGTTCCTGGTTCTTTGTCCTCTTCTGAATCCAACTTGATTTTCCAGAAATTCCCTGTCAGTATATTGATGCAGTTGTTTTTGAATGATCTTTAGAAAATTTTACTTGTGTATGAAATTAATGATATCATTTGATAATTTCCACATTAGGTTGGATACTCTTTCTTGGGAATAGGCACAAATACGGATCTCTTCTGGTCAGTTGGCCAGGTAGCTGTCCTCAAAATCTCCTGGCATAAACAAACTAGCACCTCCAGTGCTGCATCTGTTTGTTGACAACTCCTTATTGGTATTCCATCAATTCCTGGGTCTTGTGCTTCACCAGTTCCTTCAAGGCAGCTTCCACTTCATCCTTCAGTATCATTGGTTCCTGATCATATGCAGCCTCTTGAAATGGTTGGTCATCCACCAATTCTTTTTGTTATAATGACTGTATATATTCCATGCATCCCCTTTTGATGTTTCCTGCATTGTTTAATATTTTCCCTGTAGAATCTTTCATGACTGCCACCACAGGTTTGAGTATTTTCAATTCTTTAAGCTTGAGAAAAACACAGCATGTTCTTTCCTTTTGGTTTTCTATACCCAGGTCTTTGCACATGTCATTATATATCTGATTCTGTCTTCTCAAGCTGCTCTTTGAAATCTTCTGTTTAGTTCTCTTTGTCACATCTCCCCTGTAGCTGCTTGATGTTCTAGGGCAAGTTTTTGAGTCTCTTTTGACATGCAGTTGGGAGTCTTTTCCTTTTTTTCCTGTCTTTTTAATAACCTTTGGCTTTCTTCATGAATAATGTTTTCACTCATCAGTGTCTAATGTATCAAATCTCTTCTTGAGGTGGTCTCTGAGCTCAGGTGAAATATACTCAAGATCATACTTTGGCTCTCATACATTTGTTCTCATTTTCTTTAGTTTCAGTTTGAACATGCATATGAGCAACTGATGGTCAGATTCATAATCAGCACCTGGTCTTCTTCTGACTTTTGATATTTAGCTTTTCCATCATTTCTTTCCATAAATGTAATGAGTTTGGTTCCTCTCCGTTCCATCTGGTGTATTCAATGTGTATATCCACTATTTACGTTGGTGAAAAAAATTTGCAATGAAAAGGTCATTGGTCTGACAGAATTCTATCACACCATATCTAATACCATTTCTGTCACCCAGGTTGTATTTTTCAACTACTGAGCTTTCTTTGTTTCCAAGTTTTGCACTCCAGTCACCAGTAATTATCAGTACCTCCTGATTGTGTGTTCAGTCTACTTCAGGCTGCAGAAACTACTAAAACTCTTCCTTCTCTTCATTTGTAGCCTTAGTGGTGGGTGTGTAAATTTGAATTATAGTCATATTAACTGGCCTTCCTTATAGGTCTATGTAAACTGACAGACAAGTGGGGGAACCCTAAATATAAATGGTCTTAACTCTCCAATTAAAAGATATAGATCAGCAGGGTGCAGTGGTGCACACCTGTAATCCCTGCGACTCAAAAGGTGGAGGCAGGAGGATTGCAAGTTCAAGACCAGAGGCAGTCTGCATAATTAAGTAAAACCCTGTCTCAAAAACTAAAAAAAATGGGCTGGGGATACAGCTCAGTGATCCAGCACTTACAAACCATACAAGCATGAGGCCTTGGGTTCAACCCCCAGTACTGCCAAAAAACAAACAAATAAGCAAACAAACAAAAAAAGATATAGATTAGCAGACTGGATTAAAAAACAATATCCAACAATTTGTTGTCTGCAAGAAACACATCTCACTGGCAAGGACACCCAATGACTGAAAGTGAAAGGATGGAAATTGATATACCAAGCAAGTGGAAGCCCAAAGAAAGGAGGGGCAGCCATCCTTGTATCAGAAAAAGTAGGCTTCAAGTTAAAACTAGTCCAGATAGACAGACAAAGAAGGTCACTGTATATTAATAAACAGAACAATCGATCAAGATGGTATAGCAATTGTAAATATATGTACACTGAACATTGGTGTACCCAACTTCATTAAAAGAAAAACAAACAAACAAACAAAACACTACTGGACTTTAAGGGACAGACAGGTCCAGATACAGTAATACTAAGTGACTTCAATACCCGATTCTCATCAATAGACAGAACATCTAGACAAAAAAATCAACAAAGAAACTTCAGCGTTAAACACCACAACAGATCAAATGGACTTGATAGACATATACCGAACATCCCATCCAAAAGCTGCAGAATACACACTCTTCTTGGCAGCCCATGGGACTTCTTCTAAAATACATCACATTTTAGGCCATTAATCAAGCTTTAACAAATACAGAAAAATCAAAATAATATTATGTACCTTATCAGACCATAATAGAACAAAACTAGAAATCAACAGCTAGAGAAATTACAGAAACTACACAAATATATAGGGAATGCCGGGCGCAGTGGCGCACGCCTGTAATCCCAGCGGCTCAGGAGGCAGAGGCCGGAGGATCGCAGGTTCGAGACCAGAGTCTGTCTGCGTAACTTAGTGAGACCCTGTCTCAAAAAGTAAAAAAAGTGGGCCAGGGGTGCACCTCAGTGGTCCAGCACTTGCAGAGCATGCAGGCGCAAGGCCCTGGGTTCAACCCCTGTTCTGGAAAAAAAAAAAAAAAAAAAAAGATATATATATATATATATGGAATGAAAAATACATTCAAATGATTAATGGGTACTTCAAGAAATCAGACAAGAAATTTAAAAAATCTTATAATCAAATGAAAATGAAAACACAACCTACCATAACCTTTGAGATACAGTAAAGGCAGTTGTAAGAAGGAAGTTTATAGCTATGAGTGCCTACTTTAAAAAACCAGAGTGGAATCAAACAAATAATGATGCATCACAAGCTCTCAGAAATAGAACAATCAAAACCCCAAAACAGTAGATGGAAAGAAATAATAAAGATCAGAGCAACAATGAATGAAATGGAGACAACAGAACAATAAAAAGAACTGAGGAAACAAAGAGCTGAGTCTCTGAAAAAATAAGCAAGATCAATAAATCCTTAGTCAAACTAACCAAAAGAGAAAGAGAGAAGACTTAAATCAAGACAATTAGAGATGGAGAAGGGAACATTACAATAGATAGCAATGAAATCCAGAGAATCACTAGGAACTCTGAAAAATTATATTCCAAAAAACTGGAAAACTTAGATGAGATGAATTAATTCCTAGACACATATGACCTGGCAGAATTAAGTCAAGAGGATATTGTGTTGTTATTGTCAGGTGCTATCAAGCACTCTGGTTGCACTTCCTCTAGGCCACATCTGTTGGTTCTTTTGGTAGTCCATAGTAAATTCAGTATTTGTCTCCAGCACTATAATGCAAAAGCATCAATTCTTCTCCTGTCTCCCTTATTCAACATCCAGCTTTCACAACCATATGATGTGACTGAAAACACCACAGCATGACTCAGGCGCACCTTTGTCTTCAATACAACATCTTTACTTTTCAACATTTTAAAAAGGTCTTTTGCAAGAGCCTTTCCCAATGCAGCGCATCTTTTGATTTCCTGACTGCTGTTTCTGTGGGTGTTGACTGTATGTAGAACCAACTAAAGCAAAATTGTGGACAACTTCGATCTTTTCTCTGCTTATCAAGAAGTTGCTTACTGACCTAGTTGTAAAGGCCTTTTTGCTTTCTTTATGTTGAGGTGCAATTCCTAGTCTTGTCTTAGTCTGGAAGCTTAGTGGGAACCTGTCCACCATGGGTGACCTTGCTGGTGTCTGTAATATTGGTGGCATAACTTTCAACATCACAGCAACATGCAAGCCCCCATAATATGGCAAACTGACAGACATGTGGAGGCAAGCGGATATAAACAACTTAACCAGACCTATAATGTGCAGTGAGATTGAAGCAGTAATAGTCTCCCACCAAAGAAAAGCTTGGGATCAGATGGATTCACTGCTGAATTCTATAAGACATTTAAAGAAGAATTTACACCACTATACACTATACACTCATTCTATGAAGCCAGTGTTACCCTGATAACAAAACCAGACAAGGATACATCAAAAAAGAAAACCTACAGACCTCTTTCCTTGATGAATCTTGATGCAAAAATCCTTAATACTTGCTAATTGACTTCAACAACACATTAAAAAGATCATATACTATGATCAAGTTGGATTCATTCCAGAGTTGGAAGGCTGGTTCAACCTATGCAAGACAATAAATATAATACAGGATACAAACAGACTCAGAAATCTTATGATCCTATCAATAGATGCAGAAAAGGCCTTTGGCAAAGTTCAACATCCTTTAATGATTCAAGCCTTGAAGAAACTAGGAATTGAAGAACCAAAACCTCAACATATCAAAGGCAATATATGGAAAACCTACAGCCAATGTTGTCCTAAATAAGGAAAAACTGAAAGCCTTTCCCCTAGAATCAGGAATAAGACAAGGGTGTCCATCATCTCCATTGCTACTCAATGTAGTAACTGAACTATTAGTCACAGCAGTGAAACAAAAGGAAAAAATAAAAAGGATCCAAACAGGAAAGGAAGAAGTCAAATTATCCCTATCTGTAGATGACAAGACTCAAAGGCTCCACCAGAAAACTCTTAGAGCTGGTAAACACTTTCAGCACAGTAGCAGGATACAAAATAAACATATAAACATTAGTAGTTTTCCTTTATACCAATAATGACCAGGCAGAGAAAGAAACCAGGAAAACCACCCCATTCACAATAACTTCAAAACAAATAAAAAACCTAACCAAGGACGCGAAAGACCTCTACAATGAAAACTTTAAAACACTAAAGAAAGAAATGGAAGAAGACACCAGAAGGTAGAAAGATCTTCTATGCTCATGGATTAGAAGAAACAATATTATGAAAATGGTTGTATTACTGAGGGCAATCTACAGATTTAATGCGATCCCCACCAAAATCTTAATAATACTCTTCACAGAAATAAAGAAAACAATCCTAAAACTCATATGGAAGCACAAAAGACCCCAAATTGCTGAAGCGATCCTAAGCAGAATGAACAATGCAGGGGCATCACAATTCCTAATTTGAAATTATACTACAAAGCTATAATTACAAAAACTGCATGGTACTGCCACAAAAACAGACATGTAGATCAATGGAACAGAATAGAGGATCCAGAAATAAACTCATGTGGCTATAGTCACCCAATATTTGAGAAGGGTACCAAAAATTTAAGTTGGAGAAAAAACATCCTCTTCAACAAATGGTGCTGGGAGAACTGAATACCCTCAGGTAGAAGACTGAAACTAGATCGCTCTCTCTCACCTTGTACAAAAACCAGATAAAAATGGATCAAAGACCTTAATGAAAAACCTGACACTTTGAAATTGCTAGAGGAAAACATAAGGAAAATACATCAAAACATAGGCATAGGCAAGGACTTTCTGAATAGGACCCCAATAGTACAGGAAACAATAGCAAGAATTGACAAATGCAATTGCATTAAATTAAAAAGCTTTTGCACAGCATTGGACACAACTACCAGAGTGAAGAGAGAGCCTACAGAATGAGAGAAAAGCTTTGCCAGCTATAGAGCAGATAGGGGGTTAATAGCTAGACTATACAAAGAGATCAAAAAATAAACACCAATAAAGCAAAGTATCCAATTAATAAATGGACAAAAGAACTGAATAGAGACTTCTCAAAAGAAGAAATACCAATGGCCAATAATCATGTGAAGAAATACTCAGCATCCTTAGCCATTTGGGAAATGCAAACTAAAACTACAGTAAGATATCATCTCACCCCAGGCAGAATAGCTAGCATCAACTAAACAAACAACAATAAATGCAGGTGAGGATGCAGGAAGAAAGGAACTCTACTACACTGCTGGTAGGAATACAGTTGGGTGAAGCCACTATGGAAATCAGTACAGAGACACCTCAAAAAACTGAAATTAGAACTACCTCATGTCCTGGCTATCCCACTCCCGTGTATATATCCAAAGGAATATAAGTGTATATATCCAAAGGAATCCCGTGTATATATCCAAAGGAATATAAGTCAATATGCCACAAAGATGTGTGCTCATCCATGTCTTTTGTGGCATTATTCACAACGGCCAAGACAAGGAATCAACCTAGGTGTCCACCAACAAATGGGTGGATAAGGAAACTGTGGCATAAATATACCACGGAGCTTTATTCAGCCACAAGGAAGGACAAAACTATGGCATCTGCTGGAAAATGTATGGAACCTGAGATCATCATTTTAAGAGAAATAAGCCAGATCACGAAAGATAAACATCCCATGTTTTCTCTCAGACGTGGGTATTGTTGTTGTTGTTGTTGCTAGGTGCCGTCGAGTGGGTATCTGACTCATAGCGACCCTCATAGGGTTTTCAATGGCTGACTGTTTCGGGATTGCCTTGGGAGTGGATTGCCAGGTCCTTCTCCCATTTTTGCGGTGCTGGGAATTGAACTCGGGACCTCAGAGACTGCAGTGCAGCGCTCTACCCAGCCCCGACGTGGGTATTAGACTTCAAGTATATATTCACTATTGGCTGGGCGCGGTGGCAGCTAAATCCCAGCCCTGACGTGGGTATTAGACTTCAAGTATAATCACTATTGGCTGGGCACGGTGGCGCACTCCTGTAATCCCAGCGGCTCGGGAGGCGGAGGCAGGAGGATCGCAAGTTCGAGACCAGAGGCAGTCTGTCTAACTTAGCGAGACCCTGTCTCAAAAAGTAAAAAAAAAAATGGGCTGAGGGTGCACGCTCAGCTTGCAGAGCATGCTAGCGCAAGGCCCTGGGTTCAACCTCCAGTACCACAAAAAAATAAAATAAAATAAAATAAAATAAAATAAATAATATATATGTATGTAGATATATAATATACATAAATGTATAAATATTTAAATATATAAAATATACATACAAAATATTTTTTTCATTATTAAAATATACAGGTCATGAAAGTAGAAGGGGCCTGTGTAGAGAAAGATAACAGACTATATAAAAGTATATAGAAGGGGAAAGTGGCCAAGAAGTGTAATGCCTTTATGGCAAAATTGGAAAGTATATATATAGATAGATTCACAAAAGACCTGCAAGTAGAAGGGGGACCCTTGGTGGGGAGGGAGAGGATGGGCAACGGAGCTCAAGAGAGAGGATAAGGACGGAAGTGAACATGAGCAACGTACAATGAAAGGCGTGTATGGAAATGTTATAATGAGACCCATTAAGTTACACATTAAAAGTTACCAATAAAATAAGAATGGGGGGGGGGGGAAGATACGCCAGAGGCAGTGTTCAGAAGAGCCCATAAGAGGGTGAGGCCAGGGGTAGAGGGAGACAGGATGGGACACCAGCCTAGGGCCCTGGCGTTGCAGGTGGTGAGATGCAGGGATTCTGGACCTGCTTTATCGCAGAGCCAGACTATCCAGATCTGAGAGGAAGGCAGGCCAGGGGGTGGCTCCACGTATTCTGGCAGGGGCAAGCAGAGAACAGACCCACTGCTCCCAGGGAAGGGGGCGACCAGGGGAAGAGCCCGTTCTGAAGGAAGATCTAAGCAACTGGTTTCAGACATGCTGAATTTGGGGTGGTTATTATCCATCTGGGAGCAGGGCCTGGCAATCCACTCCCAAGGCAATTCTAAAGCACTCAGCCATTGAAAACCCTATGAGGGTCGCTATGAGTTGGATACCGACTCGACGGCACCTAACAACAACAACAACAATTATCCATCTAAGTGGTGATGTCAAGCAGAAAGCTGTGACTCCACCTGGAGTTCCTGGCACTTTTGGGGAAAGGGACACCAGCGTCAACTTCATCCCATGCAAACCACCAAGGCAGTAAGGGTAGACAAGTGGACATGAGGCTCAAGCACTGGACAGCCCGACACTGAGGGGCATCAGCAAGATGACCAGAATCAGTGACGCAAGAGAAAAATCAGCTGTGCACACTGATGCTAGAAGAACAAGTCAGTTAACGCACTGCTTACAGCAGGATGTGACGGAATGGAGGCCAGTGGTGACCAGGACAGGGAGGTGACAACAGTCTGATGCGGTGGTGGACTGGACCCCTGACTGCACCGAGTACAACAGGCAATGGGACAGAAGAAGCACAGCAGTGAGTCACAAATTCCATGCAATCAGAGGGATGAGAAACAGGCCAGAGGCTGGAGAAGACCCCAAGTCAAGAAAAGCCCTGGGGAAGAGGAGACGGACGTCTGTATGCGGACGGTAAGAATGCAGGGGAGACGGGGGCCAGGCAGCAGGGACTGAGTAGGCAGCCTTGGCTGGGAACACAGAGCTCCACAGGGGTAAGGACAGAGGGAGGCGAGAGGGGCGTGGATCCAGACGGCACAGCGAAAGCTCCCTTCAGATTTCTTCCAGTTTCTCTGAGAACTGAACTGACTAAGGGGAGGGGTGATGTCACTGGTTTGCGAATGAGCAGGAGAGGTGTGGTGTGCGGTAGGAGACTGTCTGGAAGTGCAGTGGGCAGGTGTCACGGAGGAGAGACACAACTGGGAGCAGCATGAGTGGGAATGGAGAGTGGACTTGACGGGGGCAGGCTTCGGCCAGGTACAGGTAGTGAGTGAAAAAGAAAAGGCTCAAGGGCTGTGATGACAATGATATTGTTGTTAGGTGCCTTGGAGTCAGATGCAACTCCTACTGACCCTAGGGACAACAGAACGAAACACTCTCCGACACTATTGTGTCGGAGACAATAGTGCCGACACTCCGACAATAGTGCCGACACTCCGACAATAGTGCCATGCCCGGCACTATTGTCAGTGCTTCTGTTATTTATTCATAGGGTTTTCAATGGCAGACTGTTTCCGGAGTGGATTGCCAGGTCCTTCTCCCTAGCCTGCAACACCCCGTGTTCCCAGGTGGTCTCCCATCCAAGGACTAACCAGGCCGACCCTGCTTAGCTTCCGAGATCAGGTGTGACTGGACACGCCAGGGTGGGATGGCTGCAGATAATGACAATGATAAGCCATGGGATTTTGGGTGGGCAAGGAAGGGGAGGCACAAGACAGATGACACAGCCGCACAAGGGGGGAGAACCCAGGACTGCAGGACCCAGGATCCACGCTTTGTTCTAACACACGTTATTGCCTTTGAGTGCAATACCCAGTCAAGGCACAGCTAGAGGCCCGGGCAGCTGGGGAGGGCGCTTGGGACACAGACTATACACTAATTGTGGGCAGCAGTTACTGTCCGGGATAAGGAAGGATCATCATCCGGGCCACCCCGGCTCCCATCCCAGCCCTCTGCCTGTGTCCCGCTGTGGGCCTTGCCCTCTGGCTCACTTGTCAGCAGAGGCAGCCTGTATCTTTTCACGCTGCTTCCTGAGGACTTTCGTAAGATCCCCAAACTGTCTTCCTCCATCTCCAGGTTTTAGATTTTCCCCTAAAACAAGAGAGAATATACCTAACTCCTATGATTTTGGTTAAATGTAAGTATTTCCCACAAGTTCAACAGCCAAACCATGCTATGGTATACTGGTCTAGCTCTGGTAAAAAACACATTTATACTACCTGACCATCATTTTACTCAAAGAAAAATCTTTGCTTAAAAAAATTCAACAACTAAAAATGTACGAAGGCAAAATTAACTTAGGAGCGGGGGCTGGTCCAGTGCTTTCTTAGCATGCGCAAGGCCATGGGTTCAATCCCCAGCACACACACACAAAAAAACTCCCCCCCTCAAAAAAAACAACAAAAAAACCCCCGACACTTATGAGTTTAAACATTAGGCCAGAAATTCCAAAGTTTAGGAATCCAAAGCCTGCTCCTATGTGCACTGTTTGTCTTCTTATTGCAGGAAAAAGCTAGAACCGCAAATCTGTGCAATCGATGATCTACTTTATTACCATCAAGGAGTTTCATTGTTAGCATATCTTTTTTTCTCTTTAGGAAAAAAAATGTTAATTTAAAAAGTACTGTAAGCCAAACAGACTACTAGTTGAAGGTGATATTCTATTAATATTCTAAGTATTTTCAGCAATTGAACAGAAGACAGAAAAGATGGTGGGTCCCAGGTGGTAGAGCAGGAGATGGGAAGTCAATGTTCAATGAGGACAGACTTTCAATCTGGGGAGCTAAGAGTCCTGGAAACGGATGGTGGTGATGGCTGCAAAACAATGTGAATGTGATTAACGTGACCGAACAGTGCACTTCAAAATGGTGAAGACAGCAAATTTTCTATCCTGGATATTATACCACAACAAAAAAACTGGGAGAAAAAACTTCACTAAAGGCAAAAAGTCTCTGGTTTCTTGTTGTAGGACATGGAGTATAAAGAAATGAAAAACAGATCTAATTTTTAGCAAATGAAAATAAGCACCAGAAAAACTAACTAGCAGAACTGACGTTACTTGCAGAACTATTTGCCCCAGACTTAGGTTTAAAAGCATATCAAGCCAGGTGAAGTGGTGCACACCTGTAATCCCAGCGACCTAGGAGGCGGAGGCAGGAGGATCACGAGTTCCACGCCAGAGGCAGCTGTAACTTAGACCTTATCTCAAGATAAAAAATGAAAAATGTGACGGGGCTGCAGTTCAGTGGTGGAGCACTAGCAAAGCACATGCAAAGCCCTGGGTTCAACCCCACAGTACTGGGGCGTGGGAGGTGGGAAGCATGACAAATCTGAAATAAAAAGAAAATGGAAGCTGACGTATCAAAATGAATGAGCAGCTAGGCATAGTGACAGCACTTGGGAGGCTGAGGCAGGACCACCACAAGTTCAAGGTTAATCTGGCCTATATAGAAAGACCCTGTTTCAAAAGACCAAAAATAGTAATAGTAATGATAGCAATAACCAAGAGAGAATGAGGGATGCTGGGACAACCAACAACAAACCTCACCCTTCTGGAAATCTGACCCCTGACTTTATCGGCTAGGTCCCCCCTGGCCGGTTCAGAGCCACCATGAGTGAAGCAGCCCTTGTATTTGAACATAGACATTATCTGGAAGTAGATTAAAATACACAGACATTCAAAAACCTCCAGTATTTCTAATTCTTTTTCCTGATAGTTTCTCTTTAAGAAACACATACTTACAAAGTGTAGGCTCACACTTAACACCCGGCCATTAAATAAGTGAGTTAAATAAAGTACCCAGTGCAGAAGAGTATTTTAATCTAGGCCAATTTTGGTTAAAACCAAATGCATGTATGCATTTTTCCTGCATTATAGATGAAATACAGAAACATATAAATAAAGAGCTAACACTGTTACCCACTGGTGCTGGGGCTAGAAGGATAGAAAGCAGACAATTTATATCATTTTAAAATTTGAACTTCTAAATATGTATTCCCTAAAGTGTCTGTCAGTTTGCCATACCATGGGGGCTTGCATGTTGCTCTGATGCTGAAAGCTATGCCACAGGTATTACAGACACCAGCAGGGTCAGCCATGGTGGACAGGTGTCAGCTGAGCTTCTAGACATACTAGGGACAAGGATATGGCTGATCCACTCCCAAAACAATTACCACTGAAAACCCTATAAATAGCAGGGAAACACCGTCAGATATAGTGCCAGAAAATGAGCCCACAAGGCTGGAAGGCATATGAAAGACTATTAGGGAAGAGTTGCCTCTTCAAAGTAGAGTCAACCTTATTGATGGGAAGGGAATAAAGCCCCAGGGACCTCCATTTCCTGCTATGGCAGCACTCAAAATGAGAAAAACAACTGTAAACATCTATTAATAATTAGAACATAGAATGTATGTAGTATGAATCTAGGAAAACTAGAAATCGTCAAAAGGGAGGTGAAGCCCATAAACATTGACATTCTGGGCATCAGTAAGCTAAAATGGACTGGCATGGGCCACTCTAAATCAGAAAATCATATGGTCTACTATGACAGGAATGACAGATTAAAGAGAAATGGGGTTGCTTTCATCATCAAAAAGACATCTCAAGATCTGTCCTGAAGTGCAATGCCGTCAGTGGTAGAATAATATCCATACACCTACAAGGAAGGCCAGTTGATGACTATTATTCAAATTTATGTACCCACCACTAAGGTTACAAATGAAGATAGGGAAGATTTTTTCAGCTTCTGCAGTCTGAAATTGATTGAACATGCAATCAGAATGTACTGATAATTACTGGTGACTAGAATGCAAAAGTTCAAAACAAAGAAGAAGGCTCAGTAGTTGGAAATTATGGCCTTGGTGACAGAAATGATGCTGGAGATGGCACAACAGAATTCTGTCAGATCAACAACTTTTCCATTGCAAATAAATTTTTTCACCAACATAAACGGCAACTATATACATTGAATATACCAGATGGAACAGAGAGGAACCAAACTCACTACATTTGTAGAAAGAGATGATGGAAAACCTCAATATCAAAATTCAGAGGAAGATCCAGTGCAGACTGTGGATCAGACCATCAACTGCTCATATGCAGATTCAAACTGAGACTAAAGAAAATTAGAACAAATGTATGAGAGGGCCACGGTACGACCTTGAGCATATCCAATCTAAGTTCAGAGACCACCTCAAGAATAGATTTGATGCATTAGACACTAATGATCGAAGATCAGATGAGTGGTGGCATGATATCAAAGACATCATCTATGAAGAAAGCAAAAAGTTATTAAAAAGACAGGAAAAAAAGAAAAGATGAAATTACACGTCAAAAGAGACTCTGAAACTTGCCATAGAACATCAAGCAGCAGAACACCAAGCAGCTAAGGTAAAGGGAAAATATGATGAAATTAAGAAACAGAAGGTTTCAAATGGCAACTCGAGAAGACAAAATCAAATACTATAATGACATGTACAAAGAGCTGGAGATACAAAAGGGAAGGACATGCTCTGTTTTCTCAAGCTTAAAGAACTGAAGAAAAATTCAAACCTTGAGTGGCAGTAATGAAAGATTCTACAGGGAGGGCTCAGGGTGCAGCTCAGTGGTACAGCACTTGCAAAGGATGCAAGCGCCAGGCCCTGGGTTCAAACCCCAGTACTGGAAAAAAAAAAAAAAAGATTTTACAGGGAAAATATTAACCAATTAACCAACACAGGAAACATCAAAAGATGGAAGGAACAGAGTCATTATACCAAAAAGAATTGGTGGGTGATCAACCATCTCAAGAGGTGGCATATGATCAGGAACCAGTGGTATTGAAGGATGAAGTGGAAGCTGCCTTGAAGGAATTGGCAAAACACAAGGCTCCATGAATTGATGGAATACCAATAGGGAGGTTTCAACAAACAGATGCAACACTGGAGGTGCTAATTTGTTCATGCCAAGAGATTTTGAGGACAGCTACCTGGCCAACTGACCGGAAGAGATCCATATTTGTGCCTATTCCCAAGAAAAGGATTCAATCAAATGTGGAAATTATCAAACAATATCATTAATATCACACACAAAAATTTTCTAAAGATCATTCAAAAGTGACTACAGCAGTATATAGGCAGGGAACTGCTAGAAAATCAAGCCAGATTCCGAAGAGGGTATGGAACAAGGGATATCATTGCTGATGTTAGATGGATATTAGCTGAACGCAGAGAATATCAGAAAGGTATCTATGTTTTATTGACTATGCAAAGGTATTTTTCTGTGTGGTTCTTAACAAATTATGGATAACACTGCAAAGAATGGGAATACCAGAGCAGTTCATTGTACTCATGAGGAATCTGTACATGGACCAGGAGGTAGTCCCTCCAACAGAACAAGGAAACACTGCCTGGTTTAAAGTCAAAAAAGGTGTGTGTGAGGGCTGTTGTCTTTTCACTGTACCTCCAATCTCTATGCTGAGCAAATAATTCAAGAACCTAGATTTATGCAGAAGAACACAGCATCAGGATTCGAGGAAGACTCATTAACAACCTGTGTTATGCAGATGACACAACTCTGCTTGCTGAAGGAGGACTTGAAACACTTACTGATGAAGATCAAAGAACACAGCCTTCAGTGTGGATTGCTCCTCAACATCAAGAAAACAAAGATCCTTACAACTGGGTCGGTATGCAACTTCATGATAAATGGAGAAAAGATTGAGGTTGTCAAAGATTTTGCTTTATTTGGTTCTACAGTCAACACCCATGAAAGCAGCAGTCAAGGAATCAAGAGAGACATTGCATTCAGAAAATATGTTGCAAAAGATCTCTTTAAAGTCTTGAAAAGATGTTACATTGAAGGTGAAGGTGCACCTGACTCGTGCCATGGCATTTTCGGTCACATCATATCGCTATGAAAGCTGGATGTTGAATAAGGGAGATGGATGAATTGATGCTTTTGCATTGTAGTGCTGGAGACAAATATAGAATATACCATGGGCTACCAAAAGAACCAACAGGTCTGTCCTAGAAGAAGTGCAACCAGAGTACTCCTTGGAAGCAATGATGGCTAGATTGTGTCTTACGTATTTTTGACATGTTGTCAGGATGCACCAATCCCTGGAGAAGGACATCCTGTTTGGGACAGTGGTAGGTAAACAACAAAAAGCAAGACCCTCAACTAGATGGATTGACACAGTGACTGCAACAATGGGCTTATACATAAAAGAGATCCTGTTCCTGGCACAGAATCAGGGAGGGTTTCATTTTGTAGTACATAGGCTTGCTGTTGAGTCGGCTCCAACTCAACAGCATGTAACAATAACAACAAATATGTATTACTTGTTTTCTTGTTGTTGTTAGATGCCGTCAAGTCTGGTCCTGCTCACACTGACCCTCATAGTGTTTTCAATGACTGATTCAGGATTGCCTCAGGAATGGACTGCCACGTCCTTCTCCTGTTTTTGTGGTATTGGGGATTAAAACCCAGGTCCTCAGAGAGTGTGGCGCAGCACTCTACCAACTGAGCTAAATCTCAGCCGCACGTATTGCTTAGTAGTAGTGAAAAGAAAAAAGTCTTCCATTCTTGTTTTCTTTCTAAACAAGGCTAATATTCAAGGGCATGAATGAAACAGGACTACACACATGGCCACGTCACTTGCTCAGTCACATGCCCTAGCGAGGCTCCCTGGCCGCCAAGCCTCCTGGCTCCAGCCTGCACCTCCTCCCTGGCAGAGCTCTGGCCCACACAGTCACCCTCCTCCTCACTAGCCCCAAAGGCTGATTCCCACCCCCTGATCTGGGCTGCTAGGGAATACGGGGTCCTTCTTCCGCTTTCCCTTGCCCAATTTTGTCTCCACTTACAAATGGTGGGTGCCCCTGCTGAGCTTCCTCAGGGATCTGCTCCCCCAGGCCCCCCGCCCATGGGCCCCTGGCATCACTCGCCTGTCTGGGACACAACCAACTGCCCACTGCACCTCTCTCCTTGGACATCTGGCAGGAGCTGAGAGCAGAGCCCTCTCCCTACGCTGCTCATCACTTCCTCCAGCCCCGCACTCCAGCTCCTCCTAAGCCCTGGCCCAGTGGGAGCTGGCACTCAGGTGCCTGGACAGCATGTCGCCTCCTTGCTCTCCCCACGCCAGCCCTTCACTGAAGACTGCTGATAGCACCTCTTGTTTGTGTCTTCTGAAACCTTCTCCTTCCCCCGCAGCCTGACTCCTCCCCTCTGTAAGGCTCCTGTGTCTCCCTGGTCTGCTAGCTCCCTTGGCCTCCATCCTTCCTTCCCTCCAATCCACCTTCTGTTCTTTCTGAAATAAGTCAGACCCTGTGGCATCTCTGCTCAGAGTCCTTCAGGAACGTCCTGTGGTGCTCAGATCCCGCTAGAGCTCCTGTGACAGGTCCCAATGCTGGTGAGAAGCAGGACTGCCCCAGTGCAGCGTGACACAGCTGGAAGCAGCTCCAGGGGTTCTCACCTAATCCTCATGGCCCTATGAGGTGAGGCCACGAGCCTCGGCACATGCACAGCCACATCAGAGCAGTGGCTCCAGAAGTCTTTTGCACTGAATAGCCCCTGCCCCTCGTGTCACTGTGCCTCACACTCAGCACATCCCTGACACAGTTTCTAGCTGTCCGCTGGCCTTCACACCATGGGTGCTCCACCTGCATCAGATATGGGAGGCTGCCATCTCCCCCTGGCCAGGTCCTCCCCATCACTCAGTCCAGGGAGTTGGGGTCCGTTTCCTCCAGAGGTCTTCTGCAATGTCTCCCTGCTGTGTGCTCATGCGGCTCACCACCCCCAACTCCAATACTCTGTACCTTCAGTCCTCCCTGCTAGCCTGGGGGCACCTGGATGCAGAAGCCCAGGTCTGTGTGAAGTGCCTAGCACACAGGTGCGCCCAGCCCATGTGTGGTGCCCAAATGACAGCAATGGTACCAGAGAAGGCTGCCTAGCAGGAAGAACAATGGCTGTTGACCTAGGCTCTGGTTTCATCAGCTGACACTAACTCCCAGGTTTTCAGGTGGGAGGGAGAGGCCTATGCACGCAGGACTGGCTGCACAAAAGCCACCTGCCTGGGCCTCGCCCCTGAGTCCTCACATCTAGGGTGGAACCCAGAAATCATACGCTTTAAAGTCTCCCCAGGTGATCACTACCCTCCAGACCGGAAACTGACCTGCCCTCGGGTGCCTCCCTCAAGGTCTCCCTTTGCCTTACCTAGCTGCAATTGGGGCTGGGATTTAGCTCAGTTGGTAAAGCGCTGCGCTGCAGTCTCTGAGGTCCCAAGTTCAATTCCCAGCACCACAAAAATGGGAGAAGGACCTGGCAATCCACTCCCAAGGCAATCCCGAAACAATCTGCCATTGAAAACCCTATGAGGATCGCTATGAGTTGGACACGACTCAACGGCACCTAGCAACAACAAGCTGCAATTGTGCAGTGGGTTAGAATGATATAAATTTCAAATGTTGTTGTTGTTGTTGTCAGGTGCCGTCGAGTCGGTATCCAACTCATAGCGACCCTCATAGGGTTTTCAATGGCTGACTGTTTTCGGGATTGCCTTGGGAGTGGATTGCACAGCCACATCAGAGCAGTGGCTTCTAACCCATTCTACCCGTGACTTATCTTGCCTCTCCCCCATGGGCCCATGATTTGACGATGAAATGGGAAAACCGCAAGCAGTGCCAGTTGATGAAATGGCAGTGGTGCTGCCGGTCCCGTAGCTGGGCGGGACGCCCATAGAACCTTCCTTCCATAGGATGCCAGCCCGTCACGTGCTCTTCAGGAGATGGCTGACGGGCTGGAGACGCGCTGGCTGACTCGTCATGTTGTCAAGATGAAGTCTCTTCAACACCTTCTAATGTGAAATCCATCCTTCACTCACCCACGCACTCTGACCGCACGTGCCCCCATCCTGGGACTCCAGGGAGCACTTTCTACGGTTCCAGCTCACACTTACCGTGACTTATCTTGCCTAACAAAACGCTTCTAAGAACGGCCTGTATGCAGGGCGCTGTGGTCTGCTCAGCTCACAAACTGTTTTCTAGGATAAATAGACTCAGCACCCCCAAGAACCTGTGCTTCTGCCTTTCTTCTCTCCCTTTACCTGGGCTTCTTCCGGAGCTAGTTCAGTCTTTGCTACGTCTTGAGGCGATTACCGATACCAATGGCAGCTTAAATTTACCCTTTCAAATACTGCACGTAGGCTCAATCCCCAGTATCGGGGAAAAAAAAAAAAAAAAAAAAAGAAAAAAGAAACCCACTGCGCCTCTCTCTAACTTCTGACTTGGCAACTGCACAGGGTTCGCTCTGTGCTTCTAACTTTCAATCAGCCTAGAGCGAGGCTGATCCCAAAGGCACCACTGCCAGTGTGGTCTGTGCCAGCTCCGGCGAGCTGCAGGCACCATCACGCAGATGCAGCTAAGATGCGCCTGGCTGGACAGCTCGGCCGCTTTACCATCCTTACAATTTCTTTTTTTAGCTCTTGAGGGAGTTCAATCATTTCATGGTGGCTAAAATACTGATGCAAATATTTTACACCACTATTTGAAATTTAGGGCTGGGATTTAGCTCAGTTGGTAGAGCGCTGTGCTGCAGTCTCTGAGGTCCTGAGTTCAATTCCTAGCACTGCAAAAATGGGAGAAGGACCTGGCAATCCACTCCCAAGGCAATCCCGAAAACAGTCAGCCATTGAAAACCCTATGAGGGTCGCTATGAGTTGGATACCGACTCGACGGCACCTGACAACAACAACAACAACATTTGAAATTTATATCATTCTAACCCAAACCACACTGCTTTCTATTATTTAAAGATAAAAGTCATGTAACGTAAGAATTCAACAACTTAACCATTGCAGTGTGTTTTTAGCATTTTAGCACAGTGTGCTACCATTACCACTATATAATTTAGAACACTTTCATGACCCCCAAACCATCTACTGGCTAGCACCCCAGTCCAGCAGCAACCCCTGGCAACCACCAGCCTGCTCTGGATCTCCATGGACTTGCCTATTCTAGACATTTCACAGAAACGGAATCATACGTATGTGACCTTTTGTGCCTGGTTTCCTCACTGTGCAAAACGTTTCTGAGGTCACCCATGCTGTGATGCAGCTTTGTTCTTTCTTTATTCCTTCTCCTCTTTGGAAGATATTTTCTTTCAGGCAAAACCAGGATTTCCTCGTGGGCACTATCAAGTGTAAGTTCTGCTTCACGTATTTTTATCTTTCTGCTCAAGAACAAACCAAACTTTTTGGGTTTATTATCATTTTCAGTATTTAAACACAAATAATTCCTTAGAATAAAACAATTTGAAATATTAACGTGTATCTATTCTTTGGAATAACCTGAGGTATCAGCATAAATGTATACTTATATATCAGAATCTAAGTGTAAAATATTAGCGAAAAAGCCACAAGAACAAATATTCGGGAGGGGGGGAATTAAACCAAGGAAGTAAGAAAATCAAGGGCTGAAATCCTTAATTCATCAGTAGAAATGAGAGCATCAGTAATCTCCTAAGCATTTTTTACATGTTGATAGTATTTTTTAAAAGAACATTAACATTTTAAAAGGAATATCAGCTTAAAAAAGTTTCAAATAAATTAAAAATGCTAGAAAATAAGATTAAAAAACAGTAACACATTGCCGGGCATGGTGGCGCACACCTGTAATCCCAGCAGCTCGGGAGGCGGAGGTGGAGGATCACAAGTTCGAGACCAGAGGCAGTCTGCGTAATTTAGCAAGACCCTGTCTGAAAAAGTGAGAAAAAAAAAAAAAAAAAAAAAAAAAAGGGGCTGGGGGTGCAACTCAGTGGTCCAGCACTTGCAAAGCATGCAGGCGCGAGGCCCTGGGTTCAACTCCTAGTACTGCACACACACACAAAAAAACCCATAAAACATGAGACATGAAAATTAAACAGACAAAAAATGCCGGGCATGGAGGCAGAGGCAGTAGGACTGAGTGCAAGGGCAGCCGGGGCTACATAGTGAGTTCTAGACCAGCCTGAATTACCTAGTAAGACCTTGTCACAAAAAGACCCCAGAGAGAAAGAGAGAAAAGTGTATTAACATGCAGTTTATATTTAGATTATTTTTCAAACTTCCCAGTAGAGCAAGTTTGTGATTTTTGGCATGTTCATGCCTACAGAAGTATTAAATGTTTTTCATCTTCAAATATTTCATTTCATAGATCTGTGCATGTGCCAAGAAATCGCTGAATCATAAAGAAACTGCATTTAAAGTATGAAATCAGAAACTGCCTGTTTGAGCTTGAGATTCTGAAGCCACCATTAGGAACAGGGCATAATTCAGACTTCTACAGATCAGATATGTTCTAGCACTAGTAAACTTTTTTTTTTTTTGTTGTTGTTGTTGTTGTTTTGCGGTACTGGGGGTTGATCCCAGGGGCTCGCGCCTGCATGCTCTGCAAGTGCTGGACCACTGAGCTGCGCCCCCAGTCCATTTTTTTTTACTTTTTGAGACAGGGTCTCGCTAAATTATACAGACTACGTCTGGTCTCGAACTTGCGATCCTCCTGCCTCTTCCTCCTAAACCGCTGGGATTACAGGGCCCTAGTAAACTTCTAAAAAACTAACAGCAGCAGCAAGAGAAGGGAGTTTAGGACACCTATATAGATAAATTATGCCGGCTACTTCTGGTCTTGAGTTTATGATCCTCTTGCCTCCACCTCCCAAATCTCTGGGATTATAGGCGTGAGCCACCGCGCCCGGATTCAGCTGTGTATTTTTTAAAACAAATTTTATAACTTTTAAAATTCTCTATTAAATTTTATCTGATAAAAGTTTTATTTTATGATAATTAATGTTTCTGAATTGGTAATAAAGATATACATTAAAAAACTCCCTTCTCGCCTGTTCAACTCCCCCACACAGCAGGTAACTAAATTATGGATGGCCGCCTTGTTTATCCAGAGTATTAAGTATGTACATATAAACAAAATAGATTCCTTTCCCCTGCTTGTCTTTGGTTAAGAACATAACCTGCAGGTGCGTCCACGCCAGTTCATGATGTCCTCCTTCACGCAGCTCCACAGCCTGTCACCAAACACCAGCACCTCCATTTAACTGTTCACTACTATGGGTGTTTATGTGCCTGCTTCAATCTTGGGTTTTTCGTTTGTTTGTTTGTTCTGAGACAGCATCTTGCTACACAGCCCAGGCTGGCCTCAATCTGAGCTCCTCCTGCCTCATCCTCCAGAGTACTGACTGGGATTCTAGTTGGGTGCCACCACGTCCAGCCTCCAGTCTTTTGCTGTTACAAGTAATACGGCAATGAGTGACCATACGCACAAGCCATTCTGCACATGTGCTGAGTGTATCTGTGGGATAAAATCTCAGAATTTTTGGGTCAAAGGATATTTTTCATTTTAACTGATACTGCCAAATTACTGTCATGGGCCAGGCACCTATGAATACAACTGTTTCCCTGTACCCTAACCATCCTAAGCTTTAACATTAAACTTCTGTCGGATCCATCCTCCATTCCCTCCTGCCTTTCATACAGGGTCTCCAAAATCTTTTCATGTAGTTTACTGAAGGTGGGCCTGGACGCGAGGTGGGAGGGGTTCATGAGGCAGTATGTTTCCTGTGACATTTTGTCCATCTGCTCCCTCACACTGACTGAAGAAATTACACTGACATTTCCTGGAAACGAGGAAGGCCTGCCTTGTCCGTGAGATGACACTACTTCTTCGCATTCTCTCCATGTGTAAGGTGGATGGCAGTTATCCCTATGGTAGTTCTAGTCACTGATTTTTCTCTCATCCCATAAGTGACTAGTCTGCGCTTGCCTATCCCAACAACACATTTTCACACAGTAGCCACCTCTTCCTCCACGTCCTTGTATTTTTCTCTCAAATGGCTTCTGGTCATGCTCTCAAGCCCACTCATTAGCAGGAGCTACAGGAACCTGACTTAAGTTTTCTAGTGCAGTCTTACCCAAACATTTACATAACGGAATATTTTACCCTAGGCTAGTTTTCTTTTGAGTGGGCTGGGATGTAGCTCAGTTGGTGGAGCGCCGCTCTGCAATCTCTGAGGACCCGGGTTCAATTCCCAGCACCGCAAAAATGGGAGAAGGACGTGGCAACCCACTCCCAAGGCAATCCTGAAACAATCAGCCATTGAAAACTCTATGAGGGTCACTATGAGTCACATATGACTCGATGGCACCTAACAACAACAGTTTTCTTTAATTTTATATGATGACTAAGGCAGTGTATTGATATGCTAAAACCACATTTATGACAATAGAGATTACAATTTAAAATTTTACAAAAAGGAGGCACTGGATTGCTCTAAAGTGTACACCTAAAAACAGACTATATGTTCTGTGCTATGTGCATTGTCAATGTTTCTAATGTTGTGAATTATAATGTACTAAATACTGGGTTTATGGTTTCTGTCGTTTCCCTGCATATTTATAATTTATAATAAAAGTTGTTTATGCTTTGATTAAAAAAAAAAGTTAAAGGTCACAAGCAATCACCATTTCCCCATGGATGGCTAACATTGCTTTACTGGTTCAGCTGCAAGCTGATTTTACTGCACAAAAGAGGAGTGCCTTGTTACTTTCTAAGCATAAAACATTATTTGGGAAAAAATGAGGTATTTCATTCAAAGGCCATTACAATTTCTCTCCACTTTGAACATGTGCTTTTTAAACCTCTCTGGGGTAATAAGGAACAGATTAAAATATCATTATGGGCCAGGCACCATGGTCCATGCCTGTAATCCCAGCAATTTGAGAGGAGGAGGAGGCAGGAAGAGCACAGATTTGAGGCCAGAAACAGCCTGCACAATTTGAGAGACCCTGTCTCAATGGTAGAGCACAACCCCAAGTACTGCAAAGTAAGTGAATCAATAAAGTATTATTACAGCTGGGAAGCGCCCAGCAATGGCACCTAACAACAATACAGCTGGGAAGAGTGGCACACATCTGCAATTCCAGCACTCCAAGGCAGAAAGATTGCAAGTTCGAAGCTAGTCTGGACTACAAAGTGAATTCTAGACCAGCCTGGGCTTCATAGAGAGACTGTGTCTTAAAACAAAAAGTAGCCTGATGTGATGGCTCACACCTACAGTCCCAGCAATTCAGCGGGCAGAGGCAGGAGGATGGCCAGTCCGAGACCAGAAGCAGGTTGTGTAACTTAGCAAGACCCTAACTCAAAATAAAAGGAAAAATAAGTTGAGGGTGGAGACCAGTGGTCGAGCACATGCAAAACACATGTGAGGCCGAGGATTCAACCCCTAAGTACCACAAAAACAAACAAACAAAAATAAAACAAAACATCCTATTACATAGCAGCAAAAACAATCAGAAATCTATCATTATTCAGCTTGATATTAAAATTAATCCCTTTTGCAGTACTAGGAGGAGCGTACGGCCTTGTGAATGCTAGACAAGTGCTCTACCACTGAGCAGCACCCGAAACCCCTCTTTACTTTTTGTTGTTTTGAGACAGGGTCTTGCTAAATTGTGCAGGCTGCCTCTGGCCTCAAACTCGTGCTCCTTCCTCCTGCCTCAGCCTCCTGAGGATTTCAGGCATGCATCATGACCCCTCAGCTAAAATTAATTTTACTTAATAAACATTACAGGTACACTCCCCAAGCCCACATGTAAAGCAGTTTTAACTAAGAAGCTATTCTCCTACTTTCCTATGAAAACTACTAAAAAAAGTTTTCGGGACGTATGTCAAAAACATGTAAGTTTAAGAATGCAGAATGAATACTCAACGCTGACCTGGACTGAGCCACGCACAGACTGAAATAAACAAGAAGGGAGGTGGTGGGCAGATACCACTGTTTATCCTGGTTGCATGCTGAGTTTTATTTCCTACCTCTAGTTCCACCACATACACTAAACACACCTCCGGGGAATCCAACGGTCTTCTTGTACCTTCTGGTGACCATCTGTACATCCTGTGATGCCATCACTGGTGGCATCACCACATACCTACCTTGGGAGGAACCATCTGCTCTGCCTGCAGGACACCAGACTAGCTGCAGCAGTCTCACCGCCACCTGCTGTCATGTGCTGACACAGTGCCAGGCCTGCTGTGCCGGGACACTCACGGTGCGGAAGGGCCCAGGGCGCAGGAGGTGCCAGCGTCCACAGCTCTGTGTGGCTGACGGGGGCCCTGGAATATCACCCCACTCCTGTAGTAAGATCAGATCCTGCTGGGCTCCCTGGGTGAGGAGGACGGAGGGCCCCAGTGTTCCTCCTTCCTCCACAGTCCTCCACCAGACAGGGCGTCGTCCCACACCGCAAACATGCCTCCAGGAGTCATGGGCTGGGTTTCCTTTAACTCAATGCAGTGCTGCACCACCTGCCTGGAAATGGTACTGGAGGCCACAGGCGAGGGCTCTGTCCCCAAGACCCTCTTCCCCCTTTGCAGGTAACACTCATAACCTCAAGCTGGTTCCCATGACCCCTCGAGGTGGGTGCATTTGCTAGAGTGGCCCACAGGACTCAGGGAAGCACCTAATTAGATCTACCCGTCCACTGTAAAGGACATTAAGACGATGTCCACAGACACCAAAGACACGCAGAGGATGGGGCACCCAGGAAGGGCTGCAGCTTCCGCACTCCCTCCACACCCACCCCCCTTAGGCCTCCCCAGTTCAGCTGCCTGGAAGCTCCTGAACCCTGCCTGACCTTCTGGTTTGTACCCAGGCTTCATGAGGACAACACAGCGGACCACATCACTGGCCACTGGTGACCAATGTGGTCCCTAGCCCCTCTCCACTCCCTGGAGGCTGGGGGTGAGGTAGAGCTGATATTCCCAACCCTCTGACTCCACCTCGGACTTTCTGGTGACCAGCACCACCAGGTAGTTACCTGGGGACCCTCAGCCACCAGTCAACTCATACAAAAGACACACCTATCACTCTGGAGATTGCAAAGGTTTAGGAGCCGTGGGCCAGAGGCACAGACACTATGTATGTACATATTGTTGTTGTTGTTGTTGTTGTTGTTAGGTACTGTTGAGGTGGTATCCGACTCATAGCGACCCTACATACAACAAGTCAAACACTACTGTCAGTGCTTCTCTGCTGTTCATAGGGTTTTCGATGGTGGATTGATTTTTGGAAGAGGGTTGCCAGGTCCGTCTCCTAAGCCTAAAGCACCTGGTGTGGTCTCCCATCCAAGTACTAACCAGGCCTGACCCTGTGCTTACCTTCCGAGATCTGATGGGATTGGATGTCACAGGGCTACGGCTGTAGGCTATGTGTGTGTATATATATTCTATTATTATTATTATTATCATCATTATTATTATTACTATTATTATTCTGCAGTACTAGAGGGTTGAATACAGGGCCTCACACATGCTAGGCTTGCATTCTACCACTGAGCCACACCCCAGCCCCTTTTCTACAGACTGCTTCTGCCTCAAACTCATGACCCTCCTATCTCAGCCTCCCAAACTGACAGGATTACAAACGTGCCCCACGGGTGCCCAGCTAAATATATATTCTTGTCATGTCACAGTGTTACTCTGGCACCACAGGACTTGCCTTACAGTTTACAGTTTAGCAAATCTTCCATGAAAGCCATCCCATATGTGCAAGGTTTTTCTAATTAACTTCCAAATTTAGTTTGCACTTTTTATGAGTATTTCAATTTTTCAAGGAAAGCCACAATGGACTCTTTTACATATGATTAAGCAACTTGCAAAATACCTCAGTGATGCTGATTAAATTAGAAACACGCCCGGCGCCTGCCGAGGTCTCTGACACTGCCTCCCAGGCTGCCCATCATGTGCATGCACACACAAGAGGTTCTGAGAACCAAACCTGGCACCTTGTGCTGTGGGACTGCAGTGCTGACGGCACTCATTTCAATCTGGTCCTGGCAGGTTTTACTGAAGAGCAGCACCCTGGTGTGCAACAGCGTCACCCAGCGCTGCGTCTGACTGGGGTCTACAGTGGCGACACAGCTCCAAATAGATTCAAGACACACTAAAGGACACTGCCAGCCAGCCCTTTAACAGACATGGGGAGACCCCGACTGATAATGCAAGCCTCAGTATGCAGGGGGGCAAGGAGAACTGAGCAGGCAACTCTTTTAGTCTCTGACACGGTTTGGGATGCATTGGGTCAAAGACAGGAAGTTCTAAGTTAACCAGCAGACATTCCAGAATGAATCAAAGGCCTAGGTATAGAACTGGAACTGAAAGGTGTTTTGTTAGGGATTTCCCCTCAGAGCTCTATTATGCTTAGGAAATACAAGTATAAGCTGAAGAATGGGGGTGCCAAATAGCTATGGCTATATTGACAGCATTTCCTGACGTTCTGACAAGCCAAAGAAACACAAACACGCTAGTGTTTAAAACCATACAGCTAAGGCTGACTCTAATAAATGCAACTGAGCTTGAAAGGCTTTTGGTTCTCTCTCATGCACTTTTCCTAACAAGAATGACAGTGCCAACCAGGAAGGGACAGAACTGATTAGTGGAAAAGATCAAAAGAAAGGGCTTATTGTCTGCCCAGGAGGCTCTGGAAACGCCCCGTCTCCCACCCCACGCAGCCTCCCTCTCCCCGCGCAGACCACGTCCACCACGACCCTCCCACAGCAGGTTCTCAGCAGGCCGTCCTGGGAGCTCACAGCCCTCAGCGCCTCTGCTGTTGCTCAGTCCGCTGTCCTCCTCCCACCACTCCCTGGCACAGCACCCCCTCCACACCTCTGCTGAGGGCTCTCTCCTGCTGGGGTCTCTCACCCACTGCTGCCCAGTCCCACCGTCTCCTCCACCCACAGCTTGAGCACCACCTCCCACTGCCCCGTGAGGGCTCTGCTGGCCCCCAGGGGAGCTGGCTGGGTCTTCCCCAGTGGGCAGCACTGCCCGCATTCTACTCAGACCCCAGGCTTCCTACAGGAAAGACCTTTCCTTCACCACTAAAACCCTATGCCGTGGCGAATACCCTAGTCACATGTCGGCGTCCACATAGTAAGCGCTGTAGCCAAATCAGAAATTCTCTACCTTTGACAGCCGAAATTACCGCCACGTGGTCCTCCTAAACTTCCACAGTTCTGTGTACTTACAGCTTACAAACCAGCGTGACAAGAGCTCTGGGTCATAAACACTTTTCCCTTCTAACTTCACAAGCAGGTATCTCAAAATGAATCTAAGTCGAGATACAAAACTAACTGAAGGCACTTTATTAAGGATTTCCTCTTTGCGACTCCATGAAGCTTAGTAAATAGAAAAACAAACTGAAGAATGAATAAATTTTTTTTTTTTTTTTTGGAAACAGGGTCTTGCTATGTAGCCCAGGCTGGCCTCAAACTCGTGATCCTTCTGCCTCAGCCTCCAAATGCTGGGATTAAACATGCATACCACTATTCCCATCCTTGGCTAGCCCTAATAATTGAAATAATTTATTAAGGGGAGAAAAAAACCATTTAAAGCACTATACCAAGTATTCACAAGATATAAAATACAATGGCTCTCTATTTGTTTAATGCTTTATTGTTTTCAAAATACTTTCATATAGCTTACCACATTCTATTCTCTGCAACCAAGCAAGGCACGCATACTTACTGGATTTTACAAATGAGAATACGGACCAGGCAGCCTGGAAAGGTGCAGAGGTCTCTCAGTTAATCAGTGACCTGGGACTCAGAATCCAGTGTGGATGTTGTCTCCGGGGAAGATACCGTGGTGAGAACAGGGTCCAGTCCGCCTCAGAGCAGCCCGCAGTCACCCGAGTCTTCCTCAACACGCTGGGGTGAGGCTAGGCTAAGGGCTTTGCAGGCAGACGCCGTGTATCTGCCTGACAGATGCCAACCTGGTGAGGGAACTGTGGAGTGCTCTGTGCCAGTTCTCACTAAAGCTGCCCATAATATCAGGAAATAAACAGTATCCCGATTTTACAGGTGACAAAAGTCTTAGACATGAAGTTGCTTGGCCAAGATCAGAAAGTTAGGCTGAGGACCCAAGACCTGAAGCAGATATGGGGGGACGGGGAGCAAGAGGGCAGGAAAACAAAAGAAAGAAGAGGCTGTCTTCCTCGCCAACCAATGACTCCGCCATCCAAGGGAGACAACGACGCTGACCGCCCACCACAGGTAGCTCATGATTCTTTCGCCCTCTCAAGGCTGATCTCCACGCACGCAGGACCCTAAGGTTTCATCTCTGCTTTTCCTAAAGTTGAGGCGTTCTTGGGGCCCGCCCCTGCCCTCACCTACTGTCAGCAGCACCTGGGAGGGGCTGGGGCATTTCGAAGACATGGGTGAGAGGCAGGAGGGGTGCGTCTGGCTAGGATGAAGGACCACTCAGGGAGGGCAACAGCTCGGGACAGGTAAGAAAAGCCACAAGAGGGAGGTGGGGAAACCAGACTAAATGAAGCTGGATCTTGTCCTCTTTCCCCTCTGGGCACCAAAGAACACTCCTGGGGGAGAGAGCAGTGGCGGTCAGGCTGGTGGCAGCGCGAGGCAGGCTGGCTGGAGGGAACGGGCCCAGCACGCAAGGCAGGGTGGGACTGTGTCCATAAAGACAAGCCCAAGAGGCCGAGCGCAGAAGGGGTGCAGGGGGAAGCCTGGGGAGGCTAGGGACAGGAACAGGAGGCAGCCTGAGAAGGACAGAGGGACACCACACACAGCAGGACGTCCACGTGCCACGTCTGAAAAACGTGAGAAAACGCAGGGCTGAGACAGAGCCGTGACAGTCGCCTTCAGTGCCAGTGAAGGAAGGGATCCCCAAGATAAAGACCACGGCAGAGAGCGGGGACACTCCTCAGTTACGGGCAGGTCGCAGGCACACTCCTCCACTCAGACGGAGATGGTGACCCACACATCTCTGGGGGGTTATTTTGCTCTGTTCTGCAGGGCTTGGGATGGAACCCAGGGCTTGCCCATTAGCAGTACAAGCCTCCTCCAGCTGGGCTGTACCCCCAGCCCCTGATCCAAACATTCCTGGAGAGCAGATGCTTCCTTTCTCTCAATTCTCTCCACAGAGGTTTTCCTAAAGTGGGGAATGCCCCAAAACCCATGGGTTGCAGTCAGCAGGGAGGTGGGAATGACAGCACTGTCAACCCGCTCTGCTCTCACTCAAGCTCCCATGGAGGACGTACCTACACCTTGTGTTGTTAAACAGAACAGCAACAATAAAACTGATTGCTGAATGAAGAGCAACTGTATCTAGACACCTGACATCTGACAGCCTTTATAGTGACTTTAATTCAGTATTACATGTGTCGCTATGTCTATATGCAGTGGTACACTTTCTGCGGCAGGGGCGGGGATGGATTTATAATGGAAACATTACTGACAGTGTTCCAAAGCAGAGGAAAACATGGCTTCTATGTGAAGACACGGAGTCACCTTGTCATTGGGCCTGTGAGGCCCTCTGAGCAGCAGAGGTTTTCAGGTCCAAAGAGTAGGCTGCCATCAGCCTGGACATCTGTAACAAAGAGGCCACAGTCTCAGCAAGGGCAGGTCCACTCCAGGAAAGACCACTACCTGCAGCACCTTGTTGTTAGGTGCTGTCAAGTCAGTATCCGACTCATAGCAACCCTCATAGGGTTTTCAATAGCTGACTGTTTCGGGGTTGCCTTGGGAGTGGATTGCCAGGTCCTTCTCCCATTTTTGCGGTGCTGGGAATTGAACTTGGGACCTCAGAGACTGCAGTGCAGTGCTCTACCAACTGAGCTAAATCAACAAGGCTTTATGGTGGAAATCTGCTTGGAAAACAGAAAGAAAGCATCCGGAATTCAAGGGTTTGTCAAAAAGCACGCGGAACTTCTCCACAGGAATGTGCTTTCAAGCAATCTCTTAATTCATTGCTAAACTTCTCCTGGAACAAATATTTCTATGGTTTGCGCAAGAAAACAACCGTGGAGCGTACATTCTTTCCAATGTAGACCCTTTCTTCTAACCATCCACCACCGTTTCCTGCAAGGGCCTTTCCACCCCTCAGCTGACTACCAGGCACCCCCCACACACTTCTTGTTCATGAAACCTTCTCCTACTCTGTCATCCTGAGATGGGCTGAAGATTATCAGGGGCAGAAGTGAAAATAACAAGGACAGAGATGTAACTGGGAGTTGACAAAAGGAAGGAAATCCAAATGGCTTACAGGGGTGTTCTAGGAGACGAGAAGGTTTCCTGATGCTCCCTGCCAGGTGAGGAATGCTAACCTACTGCCTGCAGTGTACATATCTGTCATCAAATTCCGTCATGCTACTACTGTCTGCCATGTGTTTTTGGCACTGAGCACACGAGTTCCCTTCCTACAGAGCAGAGTCCATGCTGAGGAACAGCAAGTGGCTCAGAGGAAGAGCCCATGTCCTCTCTCGGCCTCCACTGCATCTGCCAGTCGCCCACAAGTTGACTCTGCATAGGAAGACAGGCTCTCCCGGAGGCAGCCACTCCATGCACAGTGCACAGCAATACGGTTGGCAGCACAGGGCACTTCCCAGGACAACCAGCTTCACCAAACCTTCTGCAGCATGATGGGGACAAGTGGCTCTGAGCCATGTTCTCCCACCTTCTCAGAGACATTGTGACCTCTCTGGAAGCACTCTAATGATTGATTTTGCAGCAGCATCACACAGTCAGTCTACATAAGCCCCCTGACTTAGCACGCACACTTTATTCATTACATACATTTTTACCACCTAGAACTTCACCCATCCTTCTCAACAAAAAGTAGGAATGCATTCTGAAAACACTCCTACCCCACACTGGACACATGCATGGAGGGGAAAGACTTACTGCGGATGTCAAGATCTCCACAGTATGAAACTTTTTCCCCATTTTTCTCCCACCCTCCGCTGATCATGATTAATTTTGAGAATGAAGAAGAAAAACATCCTTTACCTCAGGCAACCTTCATTACCTGACTAAGCTGACTGCTTGCTTACTAAACGGCCACCATCTACAACCTGCTGGTGAAACCCCAGGCCCTCTGCTGAGCACACGACTGCTGAGTGCACTGCAGAACTGAACTTACGTTGTCTTCCCTGTGGCCCGCCACGCAGGTCACACAGTGAGCAGCAGAGCTGAGGTGACAACCCAGACTCAGAGCCACACTCCTACACACACAACCACAAGGCCACGCTGCACTGACAAGCAATTCTCTCCATATAGCACAGACACCAATGCAATGAAAAAAATTCTCCCTACTTCCCTCTGGACTCCCAGCCCTTCTCGCAACACCTCTATTGCCACACTCAAGGCAGGAATTCCACCCCACTCAAAGGCACCAAAACCCTGCGGACCATCAGTGGCAATAGGACATGGACATGCCACTGTAGGTACGTGCCACACGAGGACCGACCCTGGCAGCCACAGCGCTGGATTTTATTCCTGGTGTTCTTCCCACGTGGCCAACTTTCACCTCATCCTCTCCAATCAATGGCTCAGGCTTTCTGCAGGTTTGCGCTGGTCTAAAGTTGTGGCCTATCTCTACACCTTGAAGGGAAGAGCTGTGCAGGATCTCCAGAGAACTAACAGAAGCACAGAAACAGTGGGTGCCCAAGATCACCCAGGCCCCAGGACTTCCAAATGTCCTCCTAGGAGCTCCTCAAGAGCGAGGGTAAAGCAGGAGGCCAACGCGACCCGCTGGAGCCTTCTGTGCTGGTGAGCTTACCTACTGCAAAGACTCCTCAGCAATGGACTTCCTCTAGGTAGCTCTCATTTACACGGTCCACTCACCTCCTACCCTACAGGGAAATAACACCACCAGACACCAGGAGCCTAACTGTGACAAACCAGAACCAAAACCGCCTCTCCGCTGCAGGGCCATGCGCTCCCACCTTCTGCCACCACACAGTCTGTGTATGTCAAAGGCTGGGCACGGGAGGAGAAGCCTTGCCCGCCATGACACATGACAATGGTTGGCTGTTCTGTTACACTCCCAGACACTGCTTTTATTTTCTCCTGTACTGTTACTGATTTGTTTATAACCATCTTAAAAATACTGACACAGCTACGGGTCAGCGGATTTTAACTTTACGATGAGTCAAGAGTGACTGACAGGAAACAAACCAACAGGGACGCACACTTGGTATGAGGCTCATGTATGACACACTAGACCCCCATGTTCCACACTGGGAGAAAGTCTAGACAAACAACGAATAAAGAGAAACAACAGGAATTCTAAATGTCTCGGATTAATCAAGCAAAACAGCTAAGAAGAGAAGTAGACATCGGGGAACAAGTGTCTGCCGAAAGATTCTGGGCACGGGGAAATCGGCTTCAGACAGCAGGGGGTGACTTCATCATTCTGTAACACATCGCTGGGTGCTCCCTGTGTGCCAGGGACTAAGTTCAGCACTGCAGACAGAACAGCGCCAGGTCACCACGGGAAGACCCCCGCCAGCTTGGTGGCAGACTCCTACGCAAGGCAGAAGCTCACGCAGCCGTGTGGAGGGGCAGAAGGGCAATGGACTGGGAGGTAATGACCCTGTGCAGAGCCAGCTTTTGCAGGCCACTCTCACTCAGGCCAGCCAAGGCGTACTGCTACACTCAACCTTGTCCTGCAGAGAGAGCTCTGGAGTCGGACTGCCTCGGGTCAAAGCGTCCTCTACCACTCTGTACCTGTAGGACTCTGAGCTGGTACCGAGACCTCTCTGTGCCTCAAAGTCCACATCTATCAAGTAGCTACTAATATTAACCTGTTTTAGAGTTCTGTTACGGGCATCAGAGCAAGTGTTTCCATAAAGAGGTTTGGAGGCAACATTAACTATTATCTCACTTAATCCCCCACACAGATACACACCCCACCTTGGACACCAGGGCGCTCAGTGGACACGCAATAAATGTACACTAAAAGGAACCAAAAAGTTATTATTCCTAATTTACTGATGAGGAAAATGGAGCCTCAGAGATGAGGTGACTTGACAAAGGTAACAACAGAAAGGTGACCTCTAAGTTCTGCTGGCTCCAAGCCCACGCATTAATGGAGCAGACAGCTCTTTTTCGCCACTCATCTACCCTGACCTGAGAACCCGTGGGCAGAGAACGTGCGGAATGAGTTTTACAGACAGAAAGGGTAAGAGACGTGGTGATGTATAGCGTGACCTGCTTTTAAACTACTGACTTATGTCACTCACTCACCGTCAGCCACAGAAAGCAACGAAGGAGATGAAACGCACTTAATTATTTTTTCCAAAATGCCTTCGAGTACACAAAGAATGAAAACCAAGCTTGCTGACAGTCTTCCTGCAACGTGAGCGTGTCAGTGCTGGGGTGGAGGAAAACGAGCAGAGCTACACAACAGCAAATTAAGCTCATCCAGAACTTACTCAAGCCTCTCGGCAGCAACTGGATTTCACATTTAGTCACAAATAAAGCCCTTTACGTTTTAACTTGACTGAAAAGAAGTACATCAGACTATTAAAATCTAATAATACTCAGACTGCTGAAGATAATCAAGTCCTGCCACGTCTCTACTTCAGGGTGCACAGTATACTACAACATCGCCTGCCATTCAAGCTTTCCCCACAAGTTATTTTTGAAGTGAAGGGAAGAGAGTGCTTAAGATTTCAAGAGAGATCAACGGCTCAGAAACATTGCTCAATTTCGAGTAGAGCTTTAACTTTTCTACACCATTGAACAACTTCAGCATACCACTACCTGAAACCAATTTTTACATTAGCACTGGTAAAGATTTAAAACCACACCAGCAGGAGGGATAATTGGCCCATTTGCAAAGCAGAAATACTTGGAAATGCAGGATATGCCTCAAGCTCCCAAATTTACTTTTGGAGTAAAATGAAATTTCCTCCTCCGAGTAAGAACGAGACTCTCAAAAGCAAGAATATGAACTCAGTCGTGGACCTTCCCTGCCAAGAGAACAACAATCCAGAAGTCTGCAGGATTCAGCCAAGTACTTACTTTTAGCTACAGTGAAAAAAATCTACAAAGTGGAAACATTTTGTCCATGTCTATAAATTAGGATGAGCAGATGCCAATAAAGCTCTAGCTGAGAGTGAATTCACTAACGTCCTAGTCATATCACCAACTGCTCTGGGACAGCAGGCACAAACCTGGACCACGGTCATGCCGCCTGAACAGGGTGCTGGGCCACATGGGGGCAGAACGCGTCAGTACACTTTCATGCAGTTTGGCCTTATGAGCCATCTAAATGTGTTATGGTACTTGAAAATAACTCAAAAAGGCAAGCACAAACTATAATTAAGAATGAATAGGAACAAGCGGGGCAGGGTAGCAAACATCTGTGATCCCAGCACTTGGGAGGCAGAAGCAGTACTACTGAGAGCGTAAAGCTAATCTGGAACACATAAGACGACCCTGTCTCAACAGCAACCCCCTCCCAATAAAAAGAATAAGTAGGAACAAATGAGCCTAACTACATAGAGCCTGGAATCCAATCCACACCCTTTCAACAGTTTCGTTGTTGTTGTTTGGTGCGGTCCAGTCAGGTCCGGCTCATACCAACCCTATATACAACAGAAGAAAACACCACCCGACACTGTGCCATGCCTGGCACTATGTCAGTGCCGTGCCGCTATCCATAGGGTTTTCCATGGCTGACTGTTTTGAGAGTGGGCTGCCAGGTCCTTCTCATGTTTTTGCGGTGCAGAGGATTGAACCAAAGGCCTCAGAGAGCAAAGAGCAAGACTCTACCCACTGAACTAAACCCCAGCCCATCAACAGTTTTAGAGGGCTGCAAATCAGGTGTAGGTGAGAATCGTGGGACGACTGGTGGGGAGGAAGGGGATCAGATGGAGTGAGGGATGTTCAGAGAAGGCAGTGGGGAGGCGAACACGAGCAATGTACGAAACGTGTGTATGGAAGTGTCCTCACAGAACCCACTAAGCTGTACACTAACTAAACATTACTAATAAAAATAAAATAAAATAAAGCACAGGTTTCTAAGTGCCCCCCCCTTTTTTTTGGTTTTCTGGAACTTGATAGGTAGCTGGCCTCAAACTCACACTGATCCTTCTGCCCCAGCCTCCAAAGCACTGGGATTACAGGTGTGTACCACCATGGCCAGTTTCTAACTGCATATTCTTTAAATGTGTCTATTCTAAGGCCCAAAAGAATTGCTAAAATCCTGAGCACCATGGCGCACACCTATAATCCCACCAACTCAGGAGGCTGAGAGAGGAGGATTGCCAGTTCCAAGCCAGAGGCAGCCTGTGCAGCTCAGTGAGACTGTCTCAAAATGAAATTAAAAAAAAAAAAAAATCCTACAATTTCATTCAAAAAGTTGGTTATAAGAACAAGGTATTAAAATGTTAAAACCAATTATGTATATCATAAGATAAAGAAAATAACGTTAACATAACTAATTAGAAATCGAGATTGTTGCAGTAAGAAGTATAAACATAAAGTAAAAGGAAAAATGAAGTGTTAACGTGTGAAGGAAAATCAAAATGAAATCAGGGTTTTTCTATGAGTATTCTCTCTAGTTTGGTCCACTGAGAACCTGAAGATGCCAACCGTGTGACAACAAGCACAGCCCTGGACGATGACTTCTAAGTACCAGTTCCCCGCTGAAGGAACTGGGGCTCCTCAGAGGAACAATTCCCATCAAAGGCAGAAAAAGCACCAGAGGGAACTGCGACAAATTTTTGTGCGAGAAAAGAAGTAAGCCCAACTAACGAGGTCTTGGAAGGACACAGGTGCCGATCTGAAGGGTCCAGGATAAGTACCTGAGGGGTAATGACGGCAAGGACCCTCGTATCTGCGTGAACACAGCCCAGGGATCCACAGCAAGGGAGACGAGAGACAGGGAGCCCAGAGCGTCCTCTGTATGGGCATGCAGGGCAGAGGAAGAATCACCTGTGCAGCTTCCAACGCTGGACTTGCTGGGCAGGGAGCCCCAACGGATGCGAGAAACGCCAGGGGAAAGGAAGGTCACTGGGGACCAAGAGATGCAGAGTCCAAGGAAGGGCCCACAATCTCAGCCAAGCGACCCCACCAAGAATCGGACCCCTGGCAACTGTGCCTCTGAGCAAGGCTACCAGCAGGTGAAAGGAGGTGAGGCTGGGCAGAAGGAAGATATGCACACCCTGTGCAAGGGGAATATACTTTACATACCTTTTTACTTTAACTCTTAAAATTGTCTTACCAATAGAAATCTGAGCATACAAGTTGTTGGTGGAAACACCGTTGTCCACAACATCTCCTCCAGGTAAACCTGAACTATTTCCTTAGCAGCAGTTAAACAACTATGTCAGAATATGAGCATACATAAACACACACACGTGCATTTAACTTTTCTTCCAGTGCTGGGCTCGAACCCAGGGCCTCCTACATGCTACGCAAGTGCTTCTGAGGCTCTCTGGACACGAGGCAAAACTGGTTCTCCAAAAGAGGCGTACCAAATTACTTAGCAGCAGCTGGCAAAACAGAATTGCCTACAGCTGGTTCACGCTGGCATCTGATCTCATCAGATCTCAGAAGCTAAGCAGCGAAGGGCCTGGTTATTAGTCCTTGGATGAGAGACTGCCTGGGTATACTGGGTGCTACAGGCTTGAGAGAAGGAATCAGCAGCCCACTCCTGAAACACTATGCCATCAAAATCCCTATGAATAGCAGACAGCCACTGACAATGGACCTGGGCGTGGCACAGTGTCAGGGGGTAATGTTGTTTGTTGTGGGTAGGGTCACTATGAGTTGGACCCGCCTTCACAGCACCTACAGAAGCAGCAGCAGCACGGAGGTAGCGAGTCAGAGACAGAAGAAAGGCCTAGGCTAAGAGAAGAGCAGATTCACAGAGAAGCTGCAAGACAGCGCGCATGTGCATGAGGCCACACTCACGCCTGAGAACGGGGAGGGGCCGGCCAAGCCAGTCCAGGGCAGAGCCAGGACATGAAACGGGATGCACTAGGATGCTTGGCTTTAGCCTGAAGGAAATGGAGATCTGAAGCATTTTAAGCCAACGAAAGGCAGATGTGCATTTTACAAAGATCATGGCTGAAAGGAAGCTACAGAACTGCCACTGGAGTCAGCCCAATGGAGACCAAAAGGCCCAGATCCTACAGATGGGTCTCTGAGGTGACCTCTGAGAGAGAGGAAGGTCCACACCATGGGAGATGAGCAGGACGAGGGCAGTGCAGAAAGAGCTGTCTCTCAAGTGGCTAGGGAAGAAGTGGCACCATCCACAGGATGGACAAATGTAAGGGAAGACGGACTTCGCCAACCCTGAATTCAAGGAACCCAGGGTTGGGGGTGCAGTCAGTGATAAAGCATTTGGCTATTGTGTGAGGCCCTGGGTTCCACCCCTACCACAGAGGGGTGAAGAAAAAAAAAGAAAAAGAAAAAAAAAAAGGCCTAGAATTTTCCCAAATGGAAGTATAAGCAGAGTGCTCAAGCCACATCCCTGAGAGACAGAGCTGACAATGAAGGGTACAGCGGGTAGCTGGAATGCCCAGGGAAAGCCACCTGCCCACGTTCTGCCCACATAAACACAGATGAACAACAGCGAGCGTTCCCACAGCTGCTTCATCACTGCGTTTAACTTGTCAAACCAGAACTACATGGCTCTTCCCTTCTTCTAGCTCTCTCTACATAGCTGAACAAATACGTAGGCTATGGCACTCTTGGGGCTGGCGTTTAGCTCAGTAGGTAGAGGGCTGCTTTGCCCTTCCTGAGGACCCAGGTTCTATCCCTAGAACCTCAAAAATGGGAGAAGGAGATGGCAGTCCACTCCTGAAGCAATCCCGCAACAATCAGCCACTGAAAACCCTATGAGGGTCACAATGAGTTGGAATGGACTAAATGGCACCTGACAACAATATGTCACTCTTATTACATACTGAATATTTAGCACCTAGAACAGGGCCTGACACAAAACAAGCACTCAGTAAAATACTGGAAAACGTTAACAGATACAGTACACGCATATGATACACTTACACATTACGTACGTTAAAACCCTATGCATCTATGCACAGAATCTGTCAAAGCATACAGGCATTGTTCTGTGGTTTAGAGAGCAGGTGACATTAAGGGCTTTTAGGCTTATCCACTGCACCAATGTTACAGCCCAAATTCTGCATGGCGATGAGTCTTCTCTAATCAATGGTTTCTGTGCTCTGTTAATTCCTGCCTCCATCCCCAACTCACCAGCCACACAGTAGGGGCTTTTAAAAATTCAACCAAATCATGTCACTCCTCACTGTCCCCCCATCATAAAGTACAGAGGTCTCGAAGGTACCTAAACACAGCAAAACATACAACTCCTTGCCCTCCACGACTGTCTGATCCCCTCCCAGCCTTCCTGGCCAAACCTACCTGCTCTTCCCTTCCCTCTAGGTACAGGCACCTTGCTGAGACCCACTATGCTTCTGGCACACAAAGAAAGCTCTCTTTCACCTGGCCCTCCTGGTCTCTAGATCACAACCTGAACAGTGACCCACCTCAGAAAGCCCTGCTTCCTGGATGACCACGTGCTAGGCAGCCACCCAGCATCCCAAGGTCACAGCCTTCCTTTTAACTATTTCATTCTGTCAGGGTGTCTCACAACCCTCAGTGAGCAGAGCGGTATGAATTAAACCTGCTGAGAGCACCTTCCACCCCCACCCCGTCTATACTGGTGTCTTCAGGAGCCTGGAACAGCAATATGCACGTACGGCTTGACACGGAACGACAGCTCTGTCTTCTGACTGGCAAGCAAAAGTGCAGAAATGAAGGAAGACAAGAAGGTGGGCTGTTGTCTACACCACAACATGCTGAGTGCAAAAGAGCAAAGCTGTGAAATGAAACACAGTATGAGAAAAGGCTAACAGCAATGAAGTATCTACCCAAGAAACTGGAAAAAAGAACAGCAAACAAAAAACAAAGTAGAAAGGACAAAAAGGGTAGACATTAATGAAATAGCAGTGAACGCTAAAGAGAAAAAAACCCACTAAAACATAAAAAAAACAAAAAAAACAAAGCACAAATCGCCAGTATCAAGAAGTATTAGAAGGTGACTGGGAAGGTAGCTAGTGGTAGAGCAATTTCCTACCATGTTTAGGCCCTAGGTCTGATCCCAAGAACTGCAACAAAACAAAACAAAATAAAAAGAAAGTATTTGAAGGGAATATCACTACAGATCTTACAGACAATAAAGATATCACAAACCACTTTACATTTACAAACTGGGAAGTCTGGGTGGCCTGAATAAAGCCCTAGGGGGAAAATGCTTTGCCTAAACAGACACAAGAAGAAATACGTTATCAGAAAAATCCTATTTTCTGGCCAGGTGTGATGGAACACACCTGCAATTCCAGCACTCAGGAGACAGAAGCAGGAGGATCAACACAAGTTCCAGGTCAGGTCAGCCTGGGTTACATAGTGAGTTCTAGGCCAGCCTGGGCCATTCAGCGAGACCCTCGGGGGAGGGGTGGGGAGGGATCTTACTTCTATAAAATTGATTCTAAAATTGTTCCTTTTCACAAGGAAAAATCCTACACTATTTGGTGTTGCCAATGAATTCTTCCAAATATACAAGGAGGAAAAGAGCAGCTTCACAGGAAGTCTTCCAAGAAACAACAAAGCAAGAAACACTACCCACCTTATTTTATGAGACCAGCATAACATTGATTCCAAAACTTAACAAGGACAACAGAAGAAAGTAGAAGTACAGGTCAATCGTGCTCATGAATACAGAAGGAATGACCCTAAACAAAATATAACCAAAACAAATCCAGTAAAAGGAGACTACATAGAGATCAGGTTGGAATCATTCTGGATTCCCCAACAAAAAAACTTAAGTTACCGTGTAAAGAAAAATCACATGATTGTCTCAAAAATGCAGAAAAGAAATGCAAGAAATTCAATAATCACTCATGATTAAAACAAACAAACAAACAAACAAGTTTCATAGCTGGGTGCTTTGCACACCTGTCATCCCAGCACTCAGCACTTGAGGCGAAAGGATCCCAAGTTTGAGGTCAGCACAGACTACATACGAAGACCTCATCTTAAGGAAAAGAAAAATCTCTTAACAAACTTAGAGAAGAACTTTCATATTTTGATAGAGAGTATCTTAACAACAACAACAACACAAACATGTAGTAACTATCACACTTACAGATGAAACAGTAAAAGCTTTCTCCTGATATGAGGAACAAAACAAAGATAAATATCAACCTCTGTTCAACACTATACTGGAGATCTTAGCCAGTACAATAAGGTAAGAAAACGAAAAATGGTTATAACAGAAAAGAAGACAGAAAGACAGACAGACAGAAAGAAAGAAAAACAGAAAGAGAAAGAAAGAAAAGGAAAGGATAGGAAATTGCTGAACATGCCAAAAATCAGTTCTACCTGTACAAACTAGTAATGGACAATTAGCTATTTCAGGTTCATGGATTAGAAGATCAATATTGAAGAGATGTTATTTCTCCTCACACTGGTCTGTAGATTAAATACAATCCCAATTAAAATTCCAGCACATTTTTTGCAGAGAGATTGCCAAACAAATTCTAAAACGTATCTGAAAATGCAAAGGGCCAAGATTAACTAAGGAAATCTTGAAGAACAAAGGTGGAGGACTTAATTACCAGATCTGAGAACAGACAGTCTATAATAATTTAGAAAGTGTGATATTTATGTAAAGATGACAAAAAGAGCAATAGAGCAGAGAGAGAGTCATGTGTTTGTAATCACCCTCCACCCCTAGCCTAGCAAATTTCTTAAACAATACACAAGAAGCATAAACATTACCAGAAGAAGAAAACAAAAACAAACAAACAAAAAAACAATGAACAAACTAGACTACATTAAAATTTAAAACTTTAACTCATCAAAAGACACTACTGAGTTGGACATGGTGGCACATGCTTGTAATCTTACTAGTGGGGAGACTGAGGTAGGAGGATCTCAAGTTTGAGACCAGCCCGGGCTACATAGCAAGATGAAAGAAAGAAAAGAAACAAAGAGAGAAAGAAGAGAAAGAAAGAAGAAAATATTATAGAGAGTGAAAAGGCAAACACAGGAGTATAAAAAGATCTGGGCACCGTGGTACTCACCTATAATCCCAGCTATTCAGGAGGCTAAGGCAGGAGGATCACAAATTCAACGCCATCCTGGGCTACATAGCAAGTTAAAAGCCAGCCTGGACAACCTTTTGAGATGTGAGAGCACATCTCAAAATTAAACACAACAAAATAAAACAAAGCAAACAAAAAAGGACTGGGGGATGTAGCTCAGTAATAGAGCACTTGCCCAGTAAATGCAAAGTGCTGAGTTCAATCTCCAGTAATGCAAAAAAAAAAAGTATATGAACAACCTGCCATACATATACGTATTCAGAATACATAAAGAACTCCTTCAAATCAGGAAGAAACAAAACAGACAACCCAATCAACAAATGAGCAAAAGACAATCATTTCACAAAAGAACACAACCAAGGGCCAATGACCATGGGCAGAAGCTCCAGGTCTGCAAGCTCATTAAGCAGCAGCAAAGCCAACTATACTGAGCCACCTCCCTCTAAATACCCAGAAGCACAGCTAACATTTTGGTGAACAACTGACTTCTCCAACTGCTGGTGGTAGTACAAACTGTCACAACCACCACTTTTAGCAATAGCTCCTAAGGCTAAACAAAAGCACCCACTATTTGCAATTCTACTCCTTTAAACACCCCTGGCAGAAATGTATACGCATCTGTACCATCCCCCCTGAAAAGCTAGAGGGGTCAGGGTGGCACTTATAAAAACTAGAAATGACCCAACCATCTGTGACCACAGAAAGAACAAATTATGGCATATCCATATGCTGGATTACCAGACACTACATAAGACAACCCAAGTGAATCTCACAAATATCATGTCTTCTGGTTTGTGAGGTACTGCGGGGCTGAACTCAGGGACTGATGCAATCTTCACAAGTGCTCTACCACTGAGCTGCACCCCTACCCTTTTTTACTTCTTATTTTGAGACTTGCTAAGTTATACAGGATGCCTCTGCTTCCTAAAATGCTGGGATTACAGGCACATGCTACCATGCCCAGCAGAAATATAATGTTGAATAAAAGAATCAAGAAACAAAATGTACATAATACTTTATGTCACTCATGTAAAATCCAGAACAGACAAGAGTAGTCAGTGGTGAAAAATCGAGACCATGGTTACAGTTGAAGGATCATTCGTGGGAGCGACAGGATAGGTCTTCCTGCAAGCCTGGGTAGTAGGTCTGCAAGTGTGTTAAGAATTCACTGAGGAGCCAGTGCATGGTGCACGCCTGTAATCCCAGCGGCTTGGGAGGCAGAGGCAGGAGGATCGCAAGTTCGAGACCAGAGACAGTCTGCGTAATTTAGCGAGACCCTGTCTCAAAAAAAAAGTTAAAATGGGCTGGGGGTGCAGCTCAGTGGTCCAGCACTTGCAAAGAATGCAAGTGCAAGGCCCTGAGTTCAACCCCCAGTACCGCAAAAAAAAAAAAAAAAAAGAGTTCACTGAGGAACCAACTTACTATCTGTGAATGTTTCTGATGGATGCCGTCGATAGGTTTTTAAGGTATACTCTGACTTGCCCACCTAAACTGCCACTAGTCCGCAGGCACTTCCTTGATGCACAGGCTTACCTGATTACACCATTAGCCACAGAGCAAGCCAATTCCAGGAAAGGGAGGGGGCCAAAACAAGTTCACTTCACGGTGCCTGTGCTTCTGAAATGTTGGAATCAGGTGCTCGGGAATGACGTGAACTGCTGGCATCATCACATTATCCACCCAACTGGGCACTTCTAGGCTGCTGCACTGAGCACGCGCCAGAAACAAATCACCAGGCAACCGGCTCCCCAGCAGGTGCGACAACACTCACTGCCTGAGAGCAATCGTACTCAACTCCTGTCACTTTCCTGTCATGTCCTGGGTGGCCATTCTTTCCAAAACCTACCTTATCAAATATGCATTAGATAAACACTTTGGTATATGTACCTCAAATTACATTAAAACAGATAAATTACCACAACAACCAGAAATGTACAAATAGGGACAATAAAATCCTGGTAAAACATAAATTGGCCAATCCTTTAAAGCTTGTGGTAGTAAAATCTGGCCTAATTTGCTAATCCGTAAAGTTCCGGTAAGAAAAATCTCCATGATTCTCTAAACAAGGCATGTCTAACCCATAGCACGCAGGCCACATGAGGCCCAGGACAAACTAGTAATGCGGTTCCTCAGAACCTTTTAACATGTGTTTTTTATTATTTATTTTCTTCAGGACTCCCTCTTTATTATATATATGCACTAACTATATAACTTATGTGCAGTCCACGATGCTGCCTCTTTACTCAACACAGCATAGGGAAGCCAAAAGGTTGGATACTCCTGTCCTAAACCAACAAAAAAGAGGCATTGGCACTAACATCAAATTATTGTTTCTAAAAAGGAAATTCAAACGTTTGCCTTATCAGTCTTGCAGGAGAGCTGACAACAGCCAAGAAATGCATTAAGGCTGGTAATTATTCATTTGCTAATTTATCACTACAGACCCATCACGAGAGTATAAATGTATTGCTTACTCAGGTCTACCTGAATGCACCACAAAGTCACCTCTTAGGAATAAGTAAAAGGGGCCCTAGACAACTCAAACACCTAAGTAACCTGCTTATCTCCCACTATGCTGTGTGCCACTCACCTTGCACTTTTTTAATTTTAATAATTTCTCCCCTCATCTACCATTAAACCTTCATTTAACTCCACAAGAGAAAGCTTTGAAACAATGGTCCAAATGTAAAATACTTAGAGAAATAACTTCAGTTGTTCCAAGCTTTAAAAATCCTTTTCTTCCAAGTTTTTCATCCCGAGACAAATTTTACTTATAAAACACAAGCGTTCTCATAAAAGCGTGCTGCAGAAAGCATCTTTTTCTGTGAAATCTTGTCCGTTAGATTCATTAAGACATTAGAAATTCAGGAGATGTAGCACATGAGCCGTGACCCACCGGCAATACACACACAATTCCTGAGATGCAATCCATGGAAGTGCACACTTAGCAAGAAAGTCCTAAGACAACAGAAGGAAAGGCACCACACAGCTTGGTTGCCTCATGGCCTTTTTTAGAAAAAAACATCCAAGCATTTTCCCAAACCCAGGCAGTTCCCCAAAGATAAGGATGAGAGTAATGAGGTTATTTTCACATGACTTTAGAGAACACCAGTCTGTTCTCCCTAAGAAGTTTTAATCCCCAGGAATTCTACATGCGCTTTCAAACACCAGAAACGGTCATTTCACAGACGGCTACGCAAAACACCCAGCCGACACATTAACCAAAGATGACCCCATGAAATCAGCGGGAATCAACTCGAGCTTCAGGTTAAAGGCAAGCATACCTGTGGAAGCGCCGTGTTGAGCTGCCTCTGCAAGGAGTCTCTTTCGTGACCGACCTCGTGCAATTTCCCCTGGGTTAACGCCAACGTTTCTTGAGTCTCTCTCAGCGTGTCCAGAAGACGGTCCCTCTCTTCTAGCATGGAGACCATGAGCTGTTCAAAATGGGAATCTGCATCTGGCTGCGTAGGGGAGCCGGACCCCTGGCTCCCACTTCCTCCCGGGGGGCCTTCCGCTTCACTGATGGTCGGCATCACCTCGCACATCATCTTGAAGTGAAAGACCCAGGCCAGAGTCAGTAAGGGCAGGACACGGGCTCCCACAGGCCTGCGACTTTCTGAGTATGGACCGCTAATAAACAAAAGGCTGACAGCATCGTTATTCTCAGATCTGCGTGCACACACTGGGAAAGCGTGCGCAGGCAAATGCCACGTACGGGAGCACACGGCAGGAAGACGCGAAGGGCAACAACAGTCCAGGGAAAGGTGGGGGCTGGAGAGGACCACCTCTCCCCGCGAAGAACAAACCCCATGGCGTGCTCTTTCCGAAGCTGAACTTTTTAAATTGCTGAAAACAAGCGCGCTTCTGTTACCCACTTTGTTCTGGTTCCCAGTAGGGGGAGAGAAAATCAAAACACACGCCACCCAATCATTTCTGGGGAAAAGCACAGAAGGCGCACACAAGCCAGGAACACTGACAAGCACAAATCCACCAGGCATCTTGGAGGAATGTGTACACTCAGCTCCTGGGAAGGACCGCCGGCTCCCTGAATTCTTGGGGCTGGAGTTGGTGAGCACCGAGAGGAACCGGATTCGCTAAGGGCCGGGAGAGGTGTTTTTCAATGGCTGCTGCAACGGTTGGTCAGTCAACCTAACTTACGTAAGTTTACAGTCAAGAAAAAAAAAAAAAGGAAAAAGAGAAAAGAAAAAAACAAGAAGAAGAAGAAGAAAGAAAGAAAGAAAGAAAAAAAAAAATTCCACAATGGAAATGCAGCAGGTCGGCACGGCCGGGAAGGAACGAAAAGTGAAAGGCGAGACTACCAGGGGCCAGAAGTATTTCAGGTTCACAGACGCGGCGGGCAGGCGGCAGGGGTCAGGGGTCGCCCGGAGGCGTAGCGGCTGCCGTCCAGGCGGGGCGACCCCCGGGAGGCGGAGGCCAGGCCGGCGCACCTGACGGCGGAAAGCCGGGCCCCGCGGACCCGGAGCCGCCCGACATGCGCGCAGGTGCGCGGCGCCGGCCCCGCGCCGGGGTCCCGGGGGCGCGGGGGTCAGCGGAGGGGCGGCGGCGAGCACGGCCCCCGGGACGCAAGGGTCCCCCGATCCCCGCGCCGGGCCCGGAGCCCAGGCCTCGCCCTCCTGGTGACACCCGGCGCCCCGGCCCCCGGCCCGCGCCGGCCGCGCTGCCTCAGTCTCCCGCCGCTCACCTTGCTCGCCGGCGGGGGCGGCGAGGGGGCCCCGCGGCGGCTCCGGGCGGCCTCCGGGGCCGACGAAGGCAGCCCGCGGCGGCGTCCGCGCCCGCCCCACGCCGCGGCCCGCGGCCCGCCGCCACAGTCACGAAGGCCGGCCCGCGGCCGGACACTGAGCGCAGAGGAGCGGGCCCGGCGGCGCGTCGCCGGCGTCAACGTGCCCGACGTCGGGCGCGTCGGCGCGAGCGTCAGCACCGCCCCGGGGGCGGGCCGCCCAGCTCTGCTGCCCAGTGCGCACGCGCCGCCCCCGCGGGAGGGGGCGGGCGGCGGCTCCCGAGCACTGATTGGCTGGCCGGGCCCCGGGCCCCGCCCCCAGCCCCCGCCAGTCCCCGCCCAGGCCTGGTTAGCCAGCTATGCCACAGGTGGGCGCTCAGGTGGGCGCGCGGGTCCTTGTTGCGTGCAGCTCGCGTCACCTCGAGGCCACCCCAGTTCTCTTCCCACGGCCGCGAGGTCACCAGAGGCCTTGCCGGGCGTCTGCCCCACCCTCCGGAGCTGGAGGCGCTTTGATTCCCACCTGGCAGGGAGCCTGTGCCGGAGCCCCCTGCGCTGACTCCAGGGCCTCCTCAGAGCTGCTTTTGTGGGCTTAAAAGGACGCGGTGTCCGTGCGGGAAGCGCTCAGCTAGCGCTGCCTGCCGCTCCTGGGGAGGCAAAGGTGAACAGCATGTGATTTGGAGGCTCCTGGCTGCTGTATGCCGGAGGCGAGCTCCGCAACCAGGGCACATCTGCTTCACCTCCCCACCGTTCCTTGGAGTTTGCACTGTGTGCCTGGGCAGCTCGGGAGACCCGGGATCCAGTGCCTCTGCTGTAGAGTGGGAACGTGATGCAGCCTCGCTGCACAGAGGAGGTGGCGTCTGAGCAGGGGCTGCGATAACGACATCGATTCAGGGAATCCCAGATTTCATTCGTTTTCATTTCCTTCCCCTAGATTTCCTGAGTGGCCCACAGAGAAAGATTGGTGAAATCATTGCACCTCCAAGTCACCGGAAACTTGGCTGATGTTCGCAGTTGTAATTTGTTTTTTGTTTTTTATTGTATATTTTGGGGAGTGCTTTTAGAAACAGTCTCCCTGTGCAGCTCAGGCTGGCCTGGAACTCACTGCGTACTGGAGTCTGGTCTCAAAGTCGAGATCCTCTTGCCTCTGCCTCCTGAGTACTGGGATTGCAGGCATGCACCACCACACCCAGCTTACAGTCATATTTTAGATAGCTACCTAATGACAGGTAAAGTTCTATACGCCCATTGTGGTAGTAGTTACACTCCTGCATTCTTTTGGCAAAGCTCACAGAACTGTGCAATAATACGGAAAGTGTGTCCTAATTTTATAAATGGGGAAAAAAACTATTATAAAAAAAGCAAGTTGCAAATAAGTATCCATAGTATGTACCTAAATTCAAAAAAGAAAACTCTTCAGGTGAGCTGTTCAGGTGAAGAACTCACCACATTACATAAAACGTATTATAGATGAAAACTCAAGTGTTGGTAAAGTGACAAATTTTAATAAAAAGGGTTCTATGAAATGGAATATTTTTGAAAAACGAAATTGGATTTCATCTCAGATTTGTAAAAAGAAAATATGTATATGTCTATTTATGAAAGTATTGCTACTATACTCATTTTCTTCTTCCTCTCTTTCTCACTCCCTCGCTCTCTCCCTCACATAGGTATTACTGGAAAGAGACACAGCAGGATGTTGGCCCTGATTATCCTGAGTGGGATTGTGGTTAAAGTTTTCATTGGCTTCTGTGTATTCGTTTGTATTTTCTAGATACTTTATTGTGAGTATGCATTGTTTTTATCATTAGGAAACCCCCCCAAAAAAAATGTTACTTTGATAAAAGCTAGGCAAGAAAGAACCAGGGAGAATTGCTTTCAGGAGGTTGAAATGACTTTAGGTGTAATTGTGTGTACCACCCAAGTAAGCTACTTTCCAGAAGTATTTTATCTGAAACACACTTCAGAGATTGAGTGTCATCCCTAGAAACACTGTCAGAAAAACAAGGAAGGTGGAAAATATTTCCCCTTAAATTCTCCTGTCAAAGGCTTGATAAAAAAAAATTGGGTAGTAGGGGTGGGGAGGGGGCAGAGAGCTTATTACTACACCTAGTGTGTTAGTCAGCTGTAGTCATCATAGCAGAAAAAAGGACGCAAACACACTTTGGGGGAAGAGGTTTAATGGGAGTTCACAGTTAGAGAATTCGTCCATAATGGCGGCAGGGCCTGTGGTGGACGACTTTACAGCGTGGTGGACCAGGAACAGCGTAAGAGAGACCTGAGCTGCACATAGGCCTGGGGAACCTCCAATAGCCCAACCCCCACGACATCCCTTCCTCAGAGACCCACCTCCCAAACAGAAAGCACCAGCCGGGGACCGCATATAAAGCACATTACCTTTGGGGGTCACTTTACATTCAAGCCGGGACCCCGGGATTCTGGCTTCCCAGATGTGGCTGCCGCAGAGGCCCAGCAACCTCAGCTCCCCGGAAGGCCTCGGGATGGTGGAGTGAGTTAGTGCTGTGGTTTGGATGCAGTGTGTCCCCCAAAGGGTGCTGGAAGGTTCGTCCTCCGTGTGGTGGTACTCAGAAGTGGGGTCTCCTTGAACAGGTAGAACCTGCTGGGAAGACCTGTTGGGAGGACATGAGGTCCTTGGGATCATTGCTCAAGGAAGGGAGTAATGTACTTCCTGTGACAGTGAGTTGTCATGTAAAAGCGCCAGACTCATCCTCCCTGCTGTCTGGCTTCCTACAGGGCCATGTCACCCCTTCCGCCCTCTTTCCCGTCATTGTAATACCATCTGCTATGAGGCCACACCTCCACAACTGTGGGCCAAATTAATCTCTTTTCTTCACAAAGTGCCCAGCCTCGGGTCTTTGGTTACGGCAACAGAAAAGGGACTAACACAATTATCAATGGTGAGCATTTCCCAGGACACCCTCCGTTGTGGAGATGTAAGCAGTCCAAGAAGAAGAGTGCCTGCTGAGGGCAGGGTGTGGCCTGAGTATCCAGACCATGTACAACCAGGTTGTGAAGACACATCTCTGCGAAGGTGTGAGCTGGAGGAGCCCCTGGGGTGGGTGGTGGAGGAAGTGGCCCTCACCTCAAGAGGAGGACATTAGGGCTGGGTGCGGTGGTGCACGCCTGCAATCCCAGCAGCTCAGGAGGCAGAGGCAGGAGGATCACAAGTTTGAGAGCAGAGGCGGTGTGCATAACTTAGCGAGACCCTGTCTCAAAAAGTGAAAAAATGGGCTGGGGGTGCTGCTCAGTGGTCCAGCACTTCCAGAGCATGCAAGCGCGAGGCCCTGGGTTCAACCCCCAGTACCACACACACACAAAAAAAGAGGAGGACATTAAGGCCCAGCTGTACAAAAAGAATTTGGCCACAGACAAATGGCTCAGCTCGTTTGTGGCAGAGCTGTGCCTGGAGCCCTGGGAAAACCTGGGCTCAGGAAGCCTGGTGCTGTCCCCGACTTGTTCTGAGCGGGAATGGTGTCCCTCTCTCTCTCTCTCTCTCTCTCTCTCTCTCTCTCTCTCTCTTTTGTGGTACTGGGGATTGAACCCAAGGCCTCACTCTTGCATGCTGCATGAGTGCTGGACCACTGAGCTGCCACCTCCAGCCCATGTTTTTTACTTTTTGAGACAGGGTCTCGCTAAATTACGCAGACTGCCTCTGGTCTCGAACTTGCAATCCTCCTGCCTCCGCCTCCCGAAGCTGCTGGGATTACAGGCGTGCGCCACCGAAGAATGGTCTCTTCGAGGGATCCCTGAAGGATAAGCCTTTGTCATCGGTGCTCCTGGGCGAGGAATACTCCAATCCCCAGAGCACAGCTGCCCTCTCACTTGCTCACCTGGTCTCACTGTTGGGATAAATCACCCCCCCGGCTATCCTGCTACTCTTCCCATTTCTCAGCCACGGAAACTAAGGTCCTTGTGGCTCTAAGCCTGGAGGTTATGGGCCTGAGTGTCCTGGTTCCTGTGGCAGTTGTATTTGTCACGGAAAGCCAGTTAATTGAGATTCTGCCCACGGGTGAGTGTAGGAAACGTGAGCACCTCTGTAAAGTGATAATAAGAAAACCACATTTGCACAGCATCTTACAAAGAGCCCCTGGCCCACGTAAGGCCACAGATCCTCATAAACATGAGTGAGAACACAGAGGTTCTGAGAGATTAGATAACATGTCCCGGACCGGACAGTTTATGATGAGGTAGAATCCGGGGCTCTCCAGCGCCACAGTGTTCTTGCTGCTACATCAAAAGGGGTCTCCGGGCGCTCAAAACAGGGGCACGCGATGAGCCACCAAAGCACTGTGGATCTGTCTGCAGCCATGGTGTCTGCCCCATTGCCCCAGGCCCCAGCAGAACAGCAGGAACGGGGCAGGCACCTGCTCTTAGGGCATCTCAGCCTCCAGCGTGGGGGCGAGAAGTCCTGCCTGGGCCCTGGGTCTAATTACATCTTAAAAGCAAATGATAGCGTTTTGCAACCTGTTTCTCTTGACAGCTTCTCTGTGTTCACCAGACAGGGCCACCTAATAAAACTGTGTGGCAATTAGAGGGAGAAGCCCCAGCCAGAGGTCGTTCAACATCTCAAAAGTCTCAGCCAACCTCAGCTCTTATCTTTACCTCGGCCAAGGTCCCAGCGTATACTAAACTCCAATCGTCTCATCTGTCCCATGGTGATAACAACACCACCCCACCACACTGGACACTCATTGTGAGACTCACAGCTGATGAGAAGTGACCACAGGCACTCCCAGCCGGCTCCCTGCACGGCTCCCCTTACCCAAGTACATGTGAAGTCTGGGGCTGGAAGGCCTGGTTTGAATCACAGCTCAACTTCTTTTTCCCATCGCTGTGCACTCTAGGGCAAGTTGCTTGGCCCCTCTGAGCCTCACTCTCCCCATTTGTAAATCGAGGATGACAGCATTGGTTCAGATCGCTACCAGGGCTGAGTTAGGGAGTGCTTATCACTGGAGGGCATCCCTTTTATTTGGGCCGTGCCCAGCCCCTGACTCCCAGAGTGAATTGTTCCTCTACCATCTCATTCCCTTTACCCCTCATAGGCTAGGAGCTGGCTTGGGACCCGGTTCACATCCACCACGCATAAGGTATACTGTGCAGGGTGTGCTGGGATTTTCTTCATAAAAGACAGCAGTAGAAAGCCCTGTGGCTTCTGCCCTGTCCTCCCTCTTTAGGACTCTGCCCTTGAGGACTGGGCTGTGGCAGCCATCTTGAGACCATGAGGGAAAATATTGCTCCCTTGCTCTAGTCTGGTACTGCCTACCCCGCCCAGCTGAATTTCTATTGGGCCCTAATTTTGTTTCTCTTTGAGGACAGGATGCCTAAAGGCCAGAAGTTCCTCTTCAAGTGGCTCTAGGATGGCCCCCAGAGTGACCCTTCTAACTTCATTACTATCCCACCTGCATGCTAAGTGCAGCCATGATAGTCAACAACTGCCACGCCAATGACCAGGAAGAAGGAAGAGAAAAGGGATAGAGAAGGGATCCACACGGAGGAGAATCTCCAACCACTCCCAGAAAATGTGAAAATCTTCTTCCCCATTACTAGCCTATGCCTCCCCCTGATTTCTTTTCTACTATATCTGTAACCCCCTGGTTCCCAAGGATGGAGAAATTGACTTACAAGTTTGTCTCCCACTCACTCTTATCCTTCCTCAGGAATAAAAGTCTCCTTTGCTGCTCAGTTGGCATCTAATCTTGTTTTTGTTTCCACAGATCCTAGAGGGAAAAAAGACCCAGTCAGGGGTCAAAAACTGCCATCAGTATGGCCCATTGTCTTTCCAGGAAATTTCTTCCCACCATTTCTCAGGAAATTTGTTTCTCTCAATCCAAATAGCAAGAAATCATGGAAGAAATTGAGAAAAGGGGGGGAACTACTACAGTTCCCTTTGGAGAATTAAACCTAATGATCCACAGGGAGAGGTTACAGGTTCTAAGGAATCAGCTGGCGTGGAGTCAGATGCGAGGGCAGGAAGTGCTGTCCCATGCATTGCAGGTGAGCATTGGTGACATGCAGGGAGGAGGAAGCTAGGAGAGGGGACCGGCCAGCCTCCTGTGGATGTGCCCTGCCTCAGCCAAGAGACAGTCTTGCTTGCAAATAAAATAAATATTAATGCGTTTTTGCACATAGCAAAATTATCCCTAAGTCGGCATCTCGGACTTGTGATTCTGTGTAGCGTGGCTAACTTTCTCAGACATCAGAACGCTACATCATTCCACCCCATCATATTTGCTGGCGGTTTCTAGTGTCTACATGTTCGTTGTAGGCTAGTTTTTTGTGTGATGCAGCTGAAATAGTTTCATGGAGCAGGATAGAAAGATAGGGAACATTGAAGGGACATGGGAGGGGACAGGAGCCCTCATCCCTGCTGGCTGAGAATCAAGAAAACCTAGCAAACAAGATTCAGGCCGTGTTTACAGTCAAAACACAGCCCTTGACTTCCTCCTGACTGGGGTATGGTAAAGGCTACTTTGACCCTTTGACCTATGTACCTTACCTGCACACTTTCCTTTTCTCTAAATACCTGCAGTGCACCTCTGGACCACCTCCTGATCTCATCTACAAAAAAGTTCCTTAACCCCTCTAAGCAGTGGAACATCAAAAGTCACCAAGCTCATATATGTAGCTATTGTTGGTAGGTGTTATAGAGTTGGTGTCTGACTCACAGCGACCCTGAGTACAACAGGCGAAACACTATTGTTAGTGCTTCCCTGTTATTCATAGGGTTTTCAATGGTGGATTGATTTTTGGGAGTGGCTTGCCTGGTCGTCTCCCAAGCCTACAGCACCTGGTGTTCCCAGGCGGTCTCCCATCCAAGGACTAACAGGGCCGACCCTGCTTAGCTTCCAAGATCTGAGGGGATCAGACACCACAGTGCTATGACTGCAGGCAAAGTATTGTTAAGATACTTAAAAATCTCTCTCTCTGCCAGGCTCGCTGGCAAACGCCTGTAATCCCAGTGGCTTGGGAGGCAGAAGCGGGAGGATTGCAAGTTTGAGACCAGAGTCAGTCTGGGTAACTTAGCGAGACCCTGTCTTGGAAAGTAAAAAAAAAAAAAAAAAAAAAAAGGGCTGGGGGCGCAGCTCAGTGGTTCAGCACTTGCAAAGCATGCAGGTGTGAGGCCCTGGGTTCAACCCCCAGTACCGCAAACAAACAAAAATCTCTCTCTCTCTTCCTCCCTCTCTCTGCCTCTGTTTCTGTCTCTCTCTCTCCCCCCCTTCCCCTCTCTCTCCCTCCCTCCCTCCACCCATGTCTTGCATAACTACTACTTTTCTTAAATGTCTCCCTCTGAGTGCTTGCACTTAAATCTAAAGTGTGTACAGTCTCTTACCTTTCCTTAATAAAATCGCTAACTTTGTTTCACTCTGACTTGTCCAGAAATTCTTTTTTGCAAAGTAGCCAAGGACCTAGCTTTACTAGAGTGGAAGTCCGCAAGCGGGGAAGTCATCAGGCAACAGGTGGCAGTGCTGGGGTGCTGACATCATCATTAAAACAGTAACCAGGTAGATGAACCTCCAAGTCATTATGCTAACTGAAATAAACCAAACACAAGGGACAAATATTGTGCAATTCTCCTCGTGGCTGCTTCGTGTTATTGTTAGGTGCTGTTGGGTCCAGTCTGACTCATGATGACTTGACATACAACAGGATGAAACACTGCCTGACACTCTGCCAGGCACATGAGCTTTCTTATGTTTAAGCACACTGTTGCAATCACTATGTCAATCCATCTAGTTGAGGGTCTTTCTTTTTTTCATTGACCTGCCACTGTCCCAAACATGATGTCCTTCTCCAGGGATTGGTCCCTGCTGACTACATGTCCAAAATATGTAAGACGCAGTCTAGCCACCCTTGCTTTCAAGGAGCACTCTGGTTGCACTTCTTCTAGGATAGATCTGTTGGTTCTTTTGGCAGTCCATGGTATATTCAGTATTCATCTCCAGCACCATAATTCAAAAGCATCAGTTCTTCTCCTGTCTCTCTTATTCACTGTCTAGCTTTTACAACCATATGATACAACTGAAAATACCATGGCATGAATCAGATGCACCTTTGTCTTCAATGTGACATCGTTACTTTTCAACACTTTAAGAGGTCTTTTGCAACAGCTTTTCCGAATGCAATGCATCTTTTAATTTCTTGACTGCTGCTTCCCCGGGTGTTCATTACAGAACCAAGTAAAACAAATTCTTGGAAAATCTCAAGCTTTTCTCCATTTTTCGTGAAGTTGCATGCTAACCCAGTTGTAAGGATTTTTGTTTTCTTGATGTTGAGGCTCAATCCATACTGAAGGCTGTATTCTTTGATCTGCATCAGTAAATGTTTCAAATCCTTTTCACTTTCAGCAAGTGGAGTTGTGTCATCTGCATAAAGCAGGTTATTGTTGAGTCTTCCTCCAATCTTGATGTGGCGTTCTTCTTCATAAAGTCCATCTTCTTGGATTGTTTTCTCAGCATAGAGATTGAAGAGGAACAGTGAAGGGATACAGCCCTGGACTGATGCACACCTTTCCTCACTTCAAATCAGGCAATATTTCCTTGTTCTATTTGAACAAATGCATCCTGGTCCATATACAGATTCCTTGTGAGTATAATTAAGTGCTCTGGTATTCCCATTTTTCAAAGTGTTATCCATAATTTGCTATGATCCACACAGTCAAATGCCTTTGCATAGTCAATAAAACATAGACGTCTTTACGGTATTACCTGTTTTCAGCTAATATCCATCTGACATCATCAGTGATGTCCCTGGTTCTACGGCCTCTTCCGAATCTGGCTTGATTTTCCTGGCAGTTTCCTGTCTATATACTGCTGCAGTCTCTTTTGAATGATCTTTAGCAAAATTTTACTTGTGTTGGATCCTCCTTCTTGAGTACAGGCACAAAGATGGATGTCTTCAAGTCAGTTGGCCTGATAGCTGTTTCCCAAATCTCTTGGCATAAACACCTGGGTTTTGGGTTTCACCTCTAGCACTACAAAAACAAAACCAAAAACAAACACCTGTACTCTCCCTATTGCCAAACTTGAAGACACTTTGGGGCACTTTTCAAAAGAATCTTTCTGTAACTGTAATATTTGTCATGAAATAAAGATCAAGATTATCAGATCGGACACTGATCTTTTCAATAGTGGACGTTTGTGGAATTACCTTTCAGTTTTTTAAATTTTCTTTGGTATTTACCTTTTTGATTTTGTTTTGGTTTATTGAGACAGGGTCTTATTATGAGCCCAGACTGGCCTTGAATCCAGGACCCTCCTGCCTCAGCCTCCCTAGTACTGGGATAACAGATATTCTCCACCATCCCCATGCTGGCATTTATCTTTTGTTAATATTCCCATCTTTATATGTTTTCTATTATCAAATGTCTATAGCAGATGAATGGGAGAAGGACCTGGCAATCCACTCCCAAAGCAATTCTGAAACGATCAGCCACTGAAAACCCTATGAGGGTCGGGAGTGGTGGCACATGCCTATAATCCCAGAGGCTTGGGAGGCAGAGGCGGGAGGATCGCAAGTTCGAGACCAGAGGTAGTCAATGTAATTTAGTGAGACCCTGTCTCAAACAGGAAAAAAAAAAATAGGCTGGGGGCGCAGCTCAGTGGTCCAGCACTTGTAAAGCATGCAGGCGCGAGGCCCTGGGTTCAACCCCCAGTACCTAAAAAAAAAAAAAAAAAGAGAAAACCTTATGAGAGTTGCTATGGGTCAGACCCAACAGACCCAACTCAATGGCACCTAACAACAACAACAACATAGCAGATAAGCTAATTTTTTACGCTATTAAAATTCATAATATTGTCTAAATATATTGGTTTATAATAAGAACCTAGGCATTTATTATTTTCTTTACAGAAAACCTCTGAGCCTGCTTTGTATGATCACTTATTGGCATATTTTGGGGGAGGGCTCACTGCATTGCCCAGGCTAGTGTAGAACTTGTGATCCTACAAGCCTGCACCAACATTCCCCAGCTTTCCATTATTATTTAAGGAGACAGCATATAAATGCAAGACGGGCAGGGTGGTGGTGGCAGTGCACACCTGTAATCCTCATGACTTGGAAGGCAGAGGCAGGAGGATCATGACTTCAAGGTCAGAGGCAGCCTGTGTAAATAGACCCTGTCTCAAAGTAAAAAATAAAACATGGGCTGGCCGTGCAGCCTAGGGGTGAAGCATTAGCAAATTATGTGCAAGGCCCTGGGTTCATCCCCAAGTACTTAAAAAAAAAAAGTAAATGCAGTATCTCAAAAACACATGGAATAACTGAGGTTTCTCATTCTGCAGTTTTAAGAACAGATATCTGTTGGGAATTTGGCAAGTGTTTTTGTTGTTGTTGTTGTTGTTTTTATTGTTGTTTGTTTTTGTTTTTTGTGTTGGGAAGGGAACCCAGGGCCTCATGCATGCTAGGCGAGTGCTGCCCCACTGAGCCACACCCCATCCCTCTGCTGTAGATTTGGAAACCTTGATTCCTACATCCTGAGGGAGACCATGCTGGAAGGCTGTGCTACGGGTACCGGTCTAAGTGGGTTTATTAATAACGATAATAATGAAATAATTATGCCTGTGTCCTCCTTGGCTGAGTGTCGGAGGCCGTGGGTGAGACCCAAACAACCAGGAAAGACTTTTTCTGTCTTCCCACCACTTCTTCTTTTTTTTATTTTTTTGCGGTACTGGGGGTTGAACCCAGGGCCTCACGCTTGCATGCTCTGCAAGTGCTGGACCACTGAGCTGTATCCCCAGCCCATTTTTTTCACTTTTTGAGACAGGGTCTCACTAAGTTACACAGACTGCCTCTAGTCTTGAACTGACAATCCTCCTGTCTCCGCCTCCGCAGCCACTGGGATTACAGGCGTGCGCCACCACTCCTGGCTTCTGTGTTTAGGTCAAAATGGTCAGTGGGTCTGGCCAAACGTGAACGGACAAATTCCCCCTTTGGCAAGCAAACAGATTTCCCCCACGTGGAGCCTTGTGTGCCCCACACCCCGAGTACCTCATCTCAGAGTCCTCACTGCCCCCCTCATTGCGCCTGGTGCCCGGAATGCACGCTAGCCACACTGTCGCCCAGCCCTGGGCTGAAGAAATGACCGCTCACAGCTCTGCCAGGGTGGAGGGGACTTTTCCTGGTCCCCTGTGGTCCAGCTGGCTGAGCTGAGACCTGCTGGCGGTGATTCAGGACAAGGAAGGGGCAGCGCGGCCGGTTTCTTGGGCAGTGGGGGTGGGGATGGCTTCTCTTTTCATCCGGGTGAACTATGTTGCTCGTGCCAGGACAGGCGGCCCTTGGGAATGCTGATGAGGCCGGGAAGGCCGCTGGGGCAGCCGCCAGGGGCGGAGTGGCGAAAAGGAGCCGCGGAGCCCAGGGAGAATGGCGGATAGCGGCAGATCCCGCAACTGGCAATGCCAATCCCGAGGTGGCGCCAGCAGGGCCCGGGAGGAAGGTGCTGCTGCCACCCATTTCTGAGAAATGTGTCTCTCGGAAAAGCACAGGGCTGGATCCCAGCGTCCCCCTCCATGGAGCGCCTGTCCTCATTAACACATGGCACAGGATGGCCTGGGCCTGTCACAGGAGGCAGAACGGGAATTCGTGGAATCCCTTTAGCTAGGATTGCGCAGGGCGGTAAGGCTGTAGAGCGGACCCCTACACCTCTGGCAGAGCCAGCCCTCACTCGAGCCTGCTCCTAAGGGCACAGAGCCAGTGCAGGGCCATGGTGGTGTGGACAAGGGGCCCAAGGCAGGGGCGACCCTCAGGTCAGGAGCCAGGATCTCTTCCCTCAACCATGAGCTGGGCCACGTGGCAGTCCGTCCATCTGTCTGTCCGTGCGTGTGGATATCAGGCACAGAGCCAGCACTCAGGCATCATCTAATGGGGCAGTCAGTGCCCGCAAGAGCCTCCTGGTCCCTGAGGGTGGCAAGGTGGCAGGGCTGCCTGCTGCCCTCGACTGCCACAGGTCAAGCAGCAACAAGACCAAGTGGAGGAAGTCCTTTTTCCTGTGCTAGTCAGGAGGCGCTCTGTGGCCCAGCCCACCCTGCAGGCTCCTTTGGACCAGGCTAGGAAGCATCCACAAGACCCACAAGGAACCTGGTTCCTTTAGACCACACCGATCTTTTGAGAGATGGCAAAAGAAGAACCAGGAGTGGAGAGAAGCGAGCCATCCATGACTAACGACATCCGCCGTCTCTTTAATTCCAATGTGAGACGTGTGGCCAGGACAGGGATGGGGTACAAGATGGGCTAAATAGCTGTAAGCTAGCCTGACGGGAGAGGGCAGCGAGCACGGATGGGGTCTGCAGACAGCAGCGTGGACGGACAGGCTGACCTCCCTCTGTCCTCAGGGCATCCTGAGTAATCCTTCCTGCAGCGTCGGGGCGTCTCTCCTCCATCCTGCAGCCCAGGGACCCCTCCTCTTCCACCCCTCAACCCAAGGACCCCTCCTCCTTCCTGCAGCCTGGAGACCCCTTCTCCTCCATTCAGTTGAGCAGTTGTGATACCAAAAGACAGACAGAAGATGGGGCGCCCTCCTTGAAAGAGAGGTAACACCAGGAACACCTGTGCACTCTTGGGGACCCTTGCCTTTCTGAGCAAGAACCCTGATTGCTGAGTAAATGTCGAGCACCTTCCTGTGCGAGTGGGTGGGGCTGGAGGCTCCCAAAGATGTGCCCACATCTCAACCCCTGGCACCTATGACTTTGACCTGGTTCAGAATAACAGCCTTTGCAAATGGGATTACGTTAAGGACTTGGTGGTGGAACCATCCTGGATTCAGGGAGGACCCTAGATGGAGCAACTGTGTCCTGCTCCAGTCCTCACTGCCCCCTTGTTGCACCTGGTGCCCAGAACGCACGCTAGCCACACTGTTGCCCAGGCCTGGGCTGAAGAAATGACCGCTCACAGCCAAAGAGGGACATTTGTCTGTTCCCGTTTGGCCAGACCCATGGAAGCTGCTTAAGGAAGTGGCAGCCGTGTGGAAATCTATAAAGTGTGAGAGAATCGTGGCTTTCTCCCCAAACACAGTGTGAACGCTGTCAGAAAAAGGGCACGGCAGGACAGGAGATATCACATGGAAAGCCAAGCAGACTGGAGGTGAAGGAGGGACAGAGACACTCGGGGCAAAGGCCATGTGAAGACAGAGCAGCAGCTGGAGCCATCTGGCCACCAGCCAGGGTCACCAAGGCCCAGGAGAGACCCCTTTCCAGAGCCTCCAGAGGAACGGACCTGCTGCCACCCCGAGTTTAGGCTTCCGGTCTCTAGAACCACAAGTGAACACACTTCTGCTATTTCAAGGCCCTCGGTTGTGGCTGGTGGGCAGGCGGCCCCGGGGGGCTCCCTCACTCCAGTATCCCATGTCGTGTTCTCATGCCCCAGGCTCAAGTGCCCTCTATGCACAGCCCAGATAACCAGAGAACCACAGGGCCGCTGGCATGGCGCAGAGAGCATGAAGTGAGGGGAAGATGAAAGCAAACTTGGGGGCCTGGTTATCTGGGGGCAGAGTGGCAGGACACAGGCTGTCAGGGGCAACAGAGAGGATGGGTGCTCCAAGCCTCTCTCCTTGCTCTTCCCGCCCTCCTTCCCTCCCTCCCTCTCCTCCTTCCTTCCTTCCTCCTTCCGTCCCTCCTTCCCTCCCCCTCTCTTCATCTTCCCCCCTTTCCTTCCCTTTGACCTTTCTTTCTGACACAGGGTCTTACTATGTAGCCCAGGCTGGCCTCAAACTCGCTATATAGCCCAGGGAGGCCTCCTGCCGTCACCTCCCAAATGGTGGGATTGTGGCCATGCACCACCTGCCCCTCTGCTTTATTTCTTAAGCAGTATGTGGGGGCCCATGATGCTATGCTATGTGCTATGTGCTATGATGACTATTTCATCTTGTAAAATATCACCTCTATTCTTCCATAGGAATGAGTTACTTCTCCCCCCACCCCGCTTCTTCTCTTTTTTCTTTTTTCTTGCTTTTTCTTTCTTTCTTTTTTTTTTTTTTTTTTTTTTGCAGTACTGGGAGTTGAACCCAGGGCCTTGTGCTTGCATGCTCTGCAGGTGCTGGACCGCTCAGCTGCACCCTCAGACCATTTTTTTTAACTTTTTTGAGACAGGATCTCACTAAGTTACACAGACTGCCTCTGGTCTCAAACTTGTGATCCTCCTGCCTCCACCTCCCCAGCCACTGGGATTACAGGTGTGTGCCACCGCGCCCAGCTTCTTTTTAGTTTTTTGAGACAGGGTCTCACTATATCGCACAGGCTGGCCTCAAACTCACAATCCTCCTGCCTCCACCCTCTGCGTGCTGGGATTACAGGCATGTGCCACCAAGCCTGCCTTTGAATGAGACATTTCATGATAAAAGTTACTTTTCTTTTTTGTAGTATTGGCAGATTGAACCCAGAGCCTCTCACGTGTTAGGCAAGAGCTTTACCACTGGGCCCCACCCCCAATGACTTTTTCATTTTTTTATTTTGAGACAGGGTCTCACTAAACTGCACAGGCTGCCTCTGGCCTTGAACTCGTGATCCTCCTGCCTCAGCCTCCCAAGTCGCTGGGACGAAAAGTATGTGACACAGTGCCCAGGTATTCAAGTTTTCTTTTTCTTTCTTTTCTTCTTTTTTTTTAATGGGCACAAGGTTTGGGGTCCAGGGCTCTGTTCATTTTCCACGCATGCCAGCCTGTGGCTGAGGGAGCTCCCCAGAGCCCCCTAAGCCTCGGTTTCCTTGCAGGCCATGTAGGGGCCACGCTGGTGCCGCCTGCCAGGGAGGGCGCACTTCATGAGGTCCTGAGTGCCCAACCACGCAGCTAGCCGGCCCCTCAGCAGCCCAGGTCCTCCCCAGGATGAGAGAAAAAGGATGCCCATGTAGCATGGCGTTTAACACCATTTCAACCCCCCTGTGCCTTTGTGTGGGGAGCTTGGGCCCAGAATGGGGCAGCCACACTGCTTTTGCTTGGAGCAGAAGGGTCAGGGTGCCCGGCCTCTGTTCCTGTGGGTGCCTGAAAAGCAGGTTCTCTCGGCCTCTGACCTACTTCTTTCTGTCTCACACTGACCCTTGGAAATGGACTTTGAGACGTCCTCCTGCTGCCCCTAGACACAGGCTGCGCCTTCTGTGTCTCAAAATAATGGCTGGTTCTGTATGAAGGGGATGTGGCTGGGGGCAGTGGAAGCCAGGGCTCCCTGAGTCTCCCAGAGCCCTGTCCCTAGCTCTGAGCTCATCAAGCTGCTCAGCATCAGTCAACCCCCTGGGGCAGCACTGGTGTAGCCAGAGCAAGCTCCTCCCTCCCTTCTCACACACTTGGAACGAAATCCATAGCTCACACAGTTCCACCCATACTGGCCTTCTTCCTGGCCCTCAAACCTGTCAAGCTGGTTCCTGCCCCAGGGCCTTTGCACTTGTTGCTCTCCTTGCCCTAAATGTTCTGACCTGGCCCTTCATGCAGCTGACAGCTCTTAGTTACTGGGTTCTCAGGCCATAACGTCACCTCTGCTAGGAGATCACCCCTGCCAAGCACCTATTTCATCTGGCTGGTGTCTCCTTCTGCTCTGTGGGCTCTTTGCCCTGCTCTAGGCTGGCTGGGTCCCAGAGGGGAAGGGAGAAGCCAGGAGCCCCGGGCAGTGAGATGATGAGGTAGTTCCTAGGGAGGGAGGAAAGAAAGACAACCAGGTCCCTGGTTCCCAACTACTGCCACCAATGGTGTTCTGCGAGGGCACAGGTGGGCAAGGAGGCCTGGCTGTGCCCTCAGGGAAACTAAGTTCCATCCTGAGAAAAAAGGGAAGGTGGGTGTTCTGGAAGCAGGGAGGGGCAGTGAGGCATCATCTGGGGTTGGGAAACCAGGGCAGCCTTCCTGGAAGAAGCTACTTTGAAGGGGAGACAGTGAGGATGAGGAAGAGTTAGTCAGGAGAGGGGGAGGAGGGAGGGTCCTTGGCAGAGGGACAAGCAGCACAGAGACTGGAGGCGTGTCCACCCAGCTCAGGAGGCCCCTTCCCTGCTCGCAAAGATCTAGGTGCACTCGGATTTGCTCTGCCTCAGGGACAAGAGATTTTGCCAGAGGAAGGACATTAGCCCTGGGCAGCCATGCCCTTCTCTTTGCGGGCAGTCCAGGGTCACTGGACCCCCCAGAGGACAGCCCAGGCCAGGCCGGCGTGGGTGATCAGGCCCCTCTGCCCGCTTTCCCATGCCCACTGCTGGCTCCTCCCCTTGTAGGTGCGTCAGCTCAGGCTGGGACTGCGGGGGAGCAGGTGCAGGCCACGGCCCCCGCCCGGCCAGGCAGGGACTTGCCCGGGGATAATAGGGCTTCGGTTACTCGTGAGAAAGATAATGAAGACCTCTAATAAAAACCAGAAGAAAACCAAAGGGGACCCTCCCCGCTGGCGGGCAGGCGAGGGAGGCAGGGCCGGGCCTGGTCTCTCCGCGGCTTTGGCCCGAGTGAGGCCACGTCAGGACGGGAGCAGCTGCGGGGCGTGGGACCTGCCGGGCCCCGTGGCAGGCCTGGAGGGGCCTCTGCGCAAGAGCAACGGTGGCCCCTGAGGTGGCCCACAAGGCTCAGGGCTCGCATCCCTATAGTCACGGGCAAAGCACTGAGCTCACAGCTGGGCCCCAGGGGCCATCAGACCTGGACAGCCACATGGAGCCTAGGCACAGAGCTACGGGACGGCCTGAGGTTGACGCAATGACACCGGAGTTCACTCTGACAAACGGGAGTCGGGGGCAGTCTGGAGCCACGCGGTCTGTGCACGAGATGCTGCAGTCCCTGGGCCCCGCCCCTGGGTCTGGATCTGGCTCCCCGGCTTCTCTGGTTTCCTCACCTGTCTTGTAGAAGCGGCCACCGTGCCCCCTCGTGGTCATCTGGCACTGCTGGAGTCCGGACTCCGAGGTGGCCATGGGATTCAGCAAGCAGGTGTCTGCGGCCGAGGTCGGCAGGGTGCTGCCTGCGCACAGCGAGGAGTCCACAGTCACCAGCTGACATTGCCTTCGTCTCGCACTAAAGGGCCCCTTCCGTGGTGCGGGGGAGGCTGGCCGTGGGCAGATGCCACGCATCCCTCAGGGTCTGGGAGAGTCACAGTGGACCAAGTCGGCTTGTGCCTGGGTCTGGAGGCCCCTACAGCCAGAGGGGAAGAGCTGGCAGCATGAGCAATCCGACACAAAACAAGGCCCCTAATCCGCTGGCCTTCAAGGAGCGCACCGGTCCGCGTCTTGAATGCAGAAACAAAACCCACGCAGCCTGGGCTTTCCCCAAGCCGGGCAGCTGGCCGGGAGCCAGAGGGTCCGCCCGGCAGGCACTTCTCTTACTTGACATCCTGTAGCATGTGGCCCAGTTGACCCCAGGTCCACCTCCCCTCCCAGCTGTGATGTAACTTCCTGGCTCTTTTGGGGCTCTCTGCCCTCTGGTGACCCTTGACATTGGGGTTGCTCGGGGCTCAATCCCAAGCCTCTGCACCGCTCCCCTCCCGAGGCCCTCCCAGGACAGGTGCATCCTTTCCTGCGGGTACAGGCACCATTTCGATGACTGCTGGTGACCCCCATATTGAGGGTGGAGTGTGCCCCTCCCCGTTTGATGTCCACCTGGGACAACAGAATGTGAGCTCGTTTGGAAATACTGTGGGGACTTGGCTGGCGTCATTAGTCAAGCCGAGACGAGGTCATGCTGCTGGGTGGTCGGCCCTGATCAGGCGCCGCATGAGCGTGCGAAGGGAAGAAGGTGACAACTGGGGGGCCTGGGGGTGCAGTGCCCTGCGGGCTGAGAACCCCGCCTGGTGCTGAAAGCCATCAGAAGCAGGAAGAGGCAGGCAGGATGCTCCACGGAGACTTTGGAGGGCACACGGCTCCCGACACCTTGACTGTGGTTGTCCAGCCTCCAGAGAGGTGAGTGAGTAGATTTTTGTTATTGTAGGCCACTCGGCAGGGGGCTTTTTTTTTTTTTTTTTTTTGGTGGTACTGAGGGTTGGACCCAGGGCCTCGCGCCTGCATGCTCTGCAAGTGCTGGACCACTGAGCTGCACCCCCAGCCCATTTTTTACTTTTTTGAGACAGGGTCTCGCTAAGTTACACAGACTGCCTTTGGTGTTGAACTTGCGATCCTCCTGCCTCCGCCTCCCAAGCCGCTGGGATCACAGGCATGTGCCACCGCGCCCGGCAGCCGGGGGGCGGGGCTGGGAAGGGGGGCATTTGTTACAGCAGCCCAGGAGGACAACGTAACGCCACTCAGCATCCCCCATGCTCTGTTCCCTGAGCCCCCTGCCAGGCGATGCCCCTATCCGGTCCTCCAGCATGGGCTCCCTCCTGGCCCCTGTACCTACTCTAGGGTCCTCATCTGGGGACCGCACCCCTGGGTGCCCAAGACCCCAGCCCTACTACCACCCAAGCTGCTGCCTGCCCTCCACCACCAGATCCAACAACTCCCCAAGCCCACGTGCCCCACCTCCAGGATCTGTCTTGGAGACCACAGGGACCTAACCCGACGCAGTGCTGGAACCTCGATGGACCCAGGCCTTGCAAACCACGCAGGAGAGACGATCCTGGGAGCCCTCAGAGGAACTGACCCTGGGCCAGATGTCGAATTCCCGAGTCTGGTCTGTGGTTCAGGGGAAAACGTGTGCCTTCTGAGGGGTGGCAGCTGTGGCGCTCAGGGTTTCCTACCCCACAGCTCATGTGCTGAAGGTTTGGCCCCAGGCGCAACGTTCAGAGGTGGGGCTTTGGGACGTGATTGGATCATGAGGTCTCTGACCTCATCAGGGGATTAATCCACGCGTGGGTTCATAACCGAATGGGCTCTTGCGAGATGGTGGAGCTGCGGAGGGTGGAGCCTAGTGGAGGCGTGGGTCTTGGGGACGTGCCCTTCACAGGCCTATTTTGTCCCCAGCCTTGTCCTCTCCCTCTGCTTCCTGGCCTCCAGGAGGCGAGAGGCCTCCTCTGTCCCACGCACGGGCCGCCATGATGCTCTGGCCACCAAGGCCCCTTGCAACGGAGCCAGCTGGCTATGGGCTGAAACCTCGGTAGCCACGAGCCAGCAGACCTTTCCTCCTTAGAGTCGAGTCTCTCAGGACTTTTTTCATAATGATGAAAAGCGCCTAAGAGAGGGACCAGTCTTCACCTTGTCTGCCGTGGCTTTCAAATGGCCCAGAAAAAGTAAACCTACTACCTTGCTGGGGCTGGGATTTAGCTCAGTTGGTAGAGTGCTGCGCTGCAGTCTCTGAGGTCCCGAGTTCAATTCCCAGCACTGCAAAAATGGGAGAAGGGCCTGGCAATCCACTCCCAAGGCAATCCCGAAACAATCAGCCATTGAAAACCCTATGAGGGTCGCTATGAGTCGGATACCGACTTGACGGCACCTAACAACAACAACAACTACCTTGCTATCTATTCACAGAAAGCAAAAGGGGAGCCATGTTAATGATGGTTCAGTCCGGGTGGAGGTAACAGTGCTCATGTTGTTGTTGTTAGGTGCCGTCGAGTCGTGTCCGACTCATAGCGACCCTCATAGGGCTTTCAATGGCAGATTGTTTTGGGATTGCCTGGGGAGTGGGTCGCCACTTCCTTCTCCCATTTTTGCGGTGCTGGGAATCGAACCCGGGACCCCAGGGACTGCAGAGCGGCGCTATACCAACTGAGCTACATCCCAGCCCACAGTGCTCATGATAGTCTCCCAATTTTTCAGCAGGGGGAGAAGTTTTAAAATGAAATATCGGGGAGTACGTTAGTCAACGGTTGTCCCGTGGCAGAAAACCAACTGAAATAAACTTACGAGGGAAGCGGGTTACTGGGAACTCACAATTAGCAAATAAGTCCCCAATGGTGGCAGGGCAGGCTGTGGCTGACGACCTCCTTGCATGGTGCATCCTGAACAGAGACATACCAGGGCCACGGGTCTGGGGTTAAAAACCTCCAAAGGCCCGCTCCCAGCGAGCTACTTCCAGGAAGTAAGAATCCTATCTCCAAGGTTTCACCGCCTCCCAGGACAGCGCCACCAGCTGGGGACTGCAGGTTACAGCACATGGCCTTTGAGGAACTTTTTTGTTGTTGTTGTTTGCGGTACTGGGGGTTGAACCCAGGGCCTTGCACCTGCATGCTGTGCAAGTGCTGGACCACTGAGCTGCACCCCCCAGCCCATTTTTTAACTTTTTGAGACATGGTCTCACTAAGTTATGCAGACAACCTCTGGTCTCGAACTTGAGATCCTCCTGCCTCCGCCTCCCCAGCCGTTGGGATGAGGCATGCGCCACTGTGCCTGGTGGGGGAACATTTTATATTCAAGCCACAGCAGGGCCTCCTCTGTCGCCCGTCCTCTGGCCCCACCACCCTGCTCTGCTCCGCCCTCTACCGCATGGCTCCTCTCTGGCCTGGCTCGCCCTGGGCTTCCAAGCATCCACTCCAACCGCCGCGCGCACACTGTGGCAGGACTTCTCCATTCAGAACTGCAGGTGCCACGTTCCTCACTTGCCCGAGGCCTTCCAAAGCCTGTCTCTGGACAAAGATGGCACTCCTTATGTGACCGCAGAGATCCTTTGTCACCTCTCCCGCCCCTCTCTGCTCTCACCCGCTCCACCCACGGTCGTACCTCCTACCCTTCCTGCGGAACGCCTTTCCTCCATTTCCTCTGCCTGTCCTGTCCTCGGGTGTCAGGGAGGACACCCCTCCTCTGCCGCCACGCTGCACCTTGTGATCGTGCGACACTGCGCTCTGCAGGTGATCTGTGGGATGCTTTCTCTGGCGATGTCTCTCCCCTGCCTACGTGTCATCTCCGTGAGGTGAAGAGTCGGGACTGCCTTGCCACCACCTCCCACACCTAGGCACCTTTGCACGTTGTAGGTGTACACGAGTAACTGATGTGTGCATGAGTGTGTGCGGGAGGGATGGATGGCTGTGTGGATGGAGGAATGGACAGGTGGATGGAGGGATATCTGGATGGATGATGGATAGATGAATGGATGGATATATAGGTGGATGGGTGGATGGATGGTTAGCTATGTGGATGGATGAATGAGTGGATGGATGGATAGATGGATGAATGGATGATATATAGGTGGATGGGTGGATGGATGAATGAGTAGTTGGATGGATGGATAGGTGGATGGGTAGATGGATGGGTAGCTATGTGGATGGGTGAATGAGTGGATGGATGGATAGATGGATGAATGGATGGATATATAGGTGGATGGGTGGATGGATGAATGAGTGGATGGATGGATGGGTGGGTGGGTAGATGGATGGATGAATGAGTAGATGAACGGATGAATAGATGAGAGGATGGACATATAAGTGGATGTGTGGATGGGTGGATGGATAGTTAGCTATGTGGATGGATGAATGAGTGGATGGAGGAATGGACAGGTGGATGGAGGGATATCTGGATGGATGATGGATAGATGAATGGATGGATATATAGGTGGATGGGTGGATGGATGGTTAGCTATGTGGATGGATGAATGAGTGGATGCACGGATAGATGGATGAATGGATGGATATATAGGGGAATGTGTGGGTGGGTGGATGGATGGTTAGCTATGTGGATGGATGAATGAGTGGATGGACGGATAGATGGGTGAACGGATGGATATATAGGTGGATTAGTGGATGGATGAATGAGTAGTTGGATGGATGGATGGGTGGATGGGTAGATGGATGGGTAGCTATGTGGATGGGTGAATGAGTGGATGGATGGATAGATGGATGAATGGATGGATATATAGGTGGATGGGTGGATGGATGAATGAGTGGATGGATGGATGGGTGGGTGGGTAGATGGATGGATGAATGAGTAGATGAATGGATGAACAGATGAGAGGATGGACATGTAAGTGGATGTGTGGATGGGTGGATGGATGGTTAGCTATGTGGATGGATGAATGAGTGGATGGATGGATGGATGGATGGACAGATGGGTGGGCAGACCAGTGAGTGGATGAAGCAGTACAAATAAAAGTGCCATGACACTCCAGAGGAGGCATTAACTGGAGTGGCCATTAGAGGAGCCGAGAGGACAGTGTTTCAGCGGTAACTGAAACTTTAACAAAATTTCCTCTTTGCTGAGTACCAGACCTGGTCCTTCATCCTCGTGGCTGGAGGAAGATATTCCCCCTCCCCTAAGAATCATTTATTGGAGAATATTATTTTCACAGACGTTTAAAACAAGTCTCCCTTGCACGCCATGGTGGAGGGGTCGGGGGCAAAGGTCCAGAGACAGGAAAGTCATGGCGAGTTCTGTGGCTTTGGGAATTTGGCTGGCGTGGAGGACGTCTACAGGGAAATAGAGGTGAAGCCAGAGCTGGTATCTAAGCCCGGGATGCCAGGCGAGGGAGCAGGCACCGGGGCCGCAAAGAGCAGCACTGAGAAAAGGAGCAGAGCAAGAGGGCAGCTTGGAAGGCAGGGAGCGGTGAGACTGCAGGAGACGGACAGAGCCCAGGCATCGCAGACAAACAAGCCAAACGCGATCTTGGGGCCTCAGCGGGGATCCAGGCCTTGTTCTACCTGTTTGTCCTCCCGAGAGCTCTTAATCACCTGGCTAGCGAAGGGAACCTGCTGTACCACCCCCCGCACTGTGCCACAGGCGGCAGCTGCCCTGGCCGCTGCCTCCGCCTTCTCTGCGCTGACTCATAGCCTCAGCTGCCCAGCTTGCTTTGGATTCTCCCACGGCCCCACGGCCACTGCAGGGGCGTCCTAGCCCCTCTGGCCTTTGTCCCAGAGCCAGGGAGGGTGTCCTGACCTAGAGTGAGGAGTCCCAGCTGCTGGTTCAGGCTGAGCCACTACGTAGCTTTGGGACCCTGAGCAAAGGGCCTTGATGCTCTGAGCCTCAGTGTCCCCTCTGTAAAATGAGCTGCCGCCCTCTCCCCAGGAGGCGGGGAGCAGCGAAGTTCCCCTCTTGGCCTGGATTCAGGGCAGGGCCAGGGAATGGTGACATCATGGGAGCCTCCCAGTGGAGCCAACACTGAGATCGCGTGTGGGCCAGGTGGCTGCTAGGGCCCAAGACCCTGGGTGAAGGAGCCCCTTAGGGAACAGACTCCACCCAGGACAGTGGCTTTGCGGGTCCTGTGGGGACACAGTGCCTGTCAGCAGCGCTTTGGACAAGCGGGAGGGGTTACTTATTGGAGGCATTTGGAGGAGGGCAGGGCACTAGATCGTTCCAGACATTTATTCTCAGCATAGTGAAGAGCTGCGTGAGCCCTGTGGTAAACCAAGGCAGCGTAATTCTCCCACCCTCCACCCGACAGCAGAGCCTTGAGGATGCTGGGCTCCATGCGGTCAGCTGGCCCCAGAAGGGCAGGGGCTTCAGGACCCCATGCAGAGGAGGTCCCTCCCATGTTTGTGGTGCTGGGGATCGAACCCAGGGCCTCAGAGTGCACAGAGCAACACTCTACCAGCTGAGCTGCACCCCAACCAGGGTATAATGACAGCAGCCAACATGTCCTGGGGGATTAACAGGAGCCAAGGCAGTGGACACACACTGACCCTCCGTTCCTTTCGCATCCCTTTGAGGAGGGTTGCTGGCCCCATCCCCATTTTCCAGGTGAGAAGGGCGAAGGCGGAGGGGCAGGCGCTTCAGGATCCCATGCAGCGCGGCTCCCTCTATCCAGCCAGCTGAGGGGGAAGGAGACGGAGACAGGGACAGGGACAGGGACAGGGACAGGGCGGTGAGGAGGTCCTGGCTCTGCCCGGCCTCTCCTTTTTCCCTCACCAAGGAGGCATCTTTTCCCTGGTTCTCTCGCCTGACAGGTCGAAAGTAACCACGGTCCTGGGGTCCCGGGAGAGAGGCCTCTCAGGCAGCGAATCCCTCTCGGATTTGTCTGGCAAAGGGTCCCACTTCACAGAATAAGAAAACTGTGAATTTCCTCTCAAATATTTGTTACCAAAGAAGGGGACTGAGGATTGAGCCAGATGTGGTGGCGCACCTAGAATCCCAGCCCACAGGAGGCGGAGGCAGGAGGATTGTGAGTTTGAGGCCAGCCTGAGCTACCTAGCTTGCTAGACCCTATCTCAAAGAACCAGAAAAGCTAGGCACCGTGGCACATGCCTACTACCCCAGCCACTCAGAAGGCTGGGGCTGCAGGGTCATGAGTTCAAGACCAGAGGTGGCCCGAGCAACTTAGCAAGACCTTGCCTCAAAAAATAAAAAAGGGTTTGGGGCTGCAGCTCAGTGGTGGAGAGCTTGCCTGGCATGAGCAGGGCCCTGGGTTTAATCCCAAGTACTGAAAAAAGAAAGAAAGAGGGGAGGGAGGAAGGGGGGAAGAGAGAGAGAGAGGAGGAAGAAGAAGAAGGACGAGGAGGAGGAGGAGGAGGAGGAGGAGAGGAAGAAAAAGAAGAAGAAGGAGGGGGAGGGGGAGGAGGAGAAGAAGAAGGAGAAGAGGAAGAAAAAGAAGAAGGAGGAGGAGGAGGAGAAGAAGGAGAAGAGGGAGAAAAAGAAGGAGGAGGAGGAGGAGGAGAAGGAGATGGAGGAGGAGGAGGAGGAGAAGAAGAAGAAGGAGGAGAA